>BLKR01009695.1:0-94334 GCA_011170035.1 Teleogryllus occipitalis
AAGATATAAATATGAATTTCAACATCTTGCGATTTCATGAGATTTTTTTAAAAAAATGCCCCAGCATGAGTCTCTCATATGTTTGTCCATCTTCACTAATAGCGCTCTGCCGTGGTCTTAAAATCCTGATGAAACCGCTCGCCTTGCTCGGTACAACTTTAACTCTATCTTCACGTCCGTCACGACTGAATAGAAAATAAGAGTTCGAAAATTATGTTAAATCCCAAAAATAAAATGCTGAAATTGCGGGACTTTCGACGTTAGTTGCCTTTTTTTGTTGAGAATCTCTTTCATTACCGCTATGAGTGACATCCTTGCAGCCGTGTCCTTGTTCGTATATCTAGCAAATTCATTGTCAAGTATACACGTTAATTGTAAGTCATGAGTCCATCAAACACACATGCTTTTCTGTACTCAAATGACAAAACGGGAAGAGAAGAACCCTCCCAGAAAGCTGCGTCCGCACAGACCAGGTTATTTTACTACCACTCATTCTCTTAAAATAAACTAATTTGAATAAAACATAACATACTTTCTAATTTCTACTTTGATCTCAAAACTGTACAAATATTTATATACTGCTTACTTTTTTCTGCAGAATATGTATATTACCCAGTTACACTAGTGCTTTAAAACCTGACCTTTTCTCTTTCATCTTTTTCTTTGGAACACAAGGGTAATAAATTATACTATGCAATAAGTTTTGATTAAAATTGTTTTTCGTAAAAATAATTTTCCTTTTCGCTTCAGAAAAAACGTATTCGTTAATATTTGTGACAATCAAATTAAATGTATTATTCAAATATCAATCATTCAGCACTTTCAGTTATTCTATTATGCAAAAAGAGTTAATCTGTGTTACATCAAAGAATACGTACACCAGGGCTTAAAATGCGGGGATATTATTTGAAAATGATGAAAATATGAGAGTAAATAAAATAAACGATGTTGATTAAGGCACAATATTCATACAGATTTTTCGTTTTAAATATTTTATCAATTGGATCAAATGAATTAATTCGTACATTTATAATTACGTATTTGAATATTTATAATTTGATTTGATTTATTTTCGTCAAAGAGCCGTAAAAACTGTATGCGACGAATGGGGAGAAATTTAATCTGTGTACGTTGTCTTGGGCTTCAGAATCTGTTCGCCATTCTTTTACTATACATAGTTGAATGATTAATAAAAGTATGTAATGTGTATATATAAGCATTTTAGTAACATTAGAAAAGTGTAAAGTAATAAAGCGATATTAATAGAGGTATAAAGCGAGGTTAGTAAGTTTAAAATACTAGAAAGTTTTGCCCCTGAGGTTTAGAAAACGTACGTTCTTTTGTACACGAACTACAGCTCCATGGAGATCTCAAACTTACGCCTAGTGAAGTTACATTTATGTCCACAAGAAACACTAGAGACATCTCAGCATTTGCTTTATGAGTAAGGGAAACTGGACAAAAAAACTGATGAAGATTGGGGGTATTTATCCAGAAACCGATGTACTTGTTATAGGCGTATTTTGTCGTTTTATTAACTTTAAAATGATACAGAACAAATTTATTTATACATTATACATTATTGTGAACATAAATATTATATTCCTTTTTGATATTAAAGCCTCTAATTGTATAGAAACGCATAATAAAAACATTTGACGTATCTAATTCCTACGACGTATATTGTAATTACAAATATCAGCATTGCACAAAGATACATTCCCACCGTTAAGTAAGTCAGACATAGGCATGAATAGACATGAATCATTAAACAAACATTACTGACATGAATAGACATAAACATGAATCATTAAACAAACATTACTGATTCATAAATAAATAGGCAAGACAATGCTGAGATTCTATGAAGAGAGGCTTGCTGAAATATCGTGTAGGACTCTTATTACTCGTTCAACAATTAGCATAAATCCTATGATTTTAGCAATAGAATAGATATTTATCGTCACATATATTATACAATTCATTTTAATAGAAACATTGACTCATGAAATTAAGTACATAGCTATAATGTAATACAACGTATTTGTTTCTTTCCTTCATTAATCAATTTATTCTATAATTTTTAGTTTTCTTTATATATTTATCCAGGACGTTCTGTTTATGAAATATGCTGATATTTTCACTTCAAGGATCAGTTAGGAAGTTTTCTACAACTTTTCTACGATCTGAAAATCTGGGTACTAGGATGTGCTTACCCAGAATATTATACCATATCTCCGACTGGAATTCACATTCGCAAAATACGCGCACTAAGCTGCTTGAAGTCGGACTGAATTTCAAAGCATTCTCAATGCGTAACATAATAGCCTTAATGCAGTATTCATTTCATTTAAATGGGTACTCAATTTGAGGTTTAACCAAATTAAGAGTTCCAGAAATTTGGTTATATTAACACCAGCCATTTGTGTTTATTTTTAATGGCACGTGCGATTTATTGTTTGGAATGCAAAACTGCAATGAATCATTTTTTCTTCGTTTTACTATTAATTTGTTCTTACGAAATCAATTGGAAACATATGAATTTGAACTGTATTATTTCTTTTTGGCAAAAAAATTCGTTTGATCAGGAGACAGTTCCGTTCTTTCGCTTCTAATAAACGAAGGCATATTATTTTCATAAATGAAAGGGAATAGGGACCAAGAAAATAGGTACCAGTGGGACACGTGCTCTATTGGCAAAAGTTGGGAAAGAAAAGTAAATAATATTCTCACGTGCCAGTAACGTATTTCTGCTATTCGTAATCTATGTTTAATGAACGAGGATGTTAAATCTTGGGAGAAACCCCGAATGCTGATGCGCGAACAGCTGATGTCACTGCAGTGTCTCTCGCCAAAGGTCTTGGGGTTCGAATCCCGACGATGGCAGGATGTTCGACACTAGCTGGAGAGCTAGGTCAAATTCAGACGCTGTCTGGAGGAGAATGATAGCGGCCGGCTGCTCTTATCGGTGGTTTTCCGAAGTTTCTCTCATCAACACCAGGGGAATGCCGAAGCAATGCTGTAACAATCGCTCCAACCACCGCGTTATCTTTCCTTTCTCTTTCTTTTCCTATCCTCTTCCCTTACTTACATGCACTTGCACTCATATTCACTACAATATCACACTTGGGAGATTATGGTGATGGGGCCCCACTGTTGGAAATACCTAATTGGGAAAATCACAGCAAGCCCCTTCGGCGACGGATCTTCGACGACGGCCACGATAAAACATGCTTACGGGATTAATGGCCTTAGCAGTTGATGTGCCCGGAATTACTAACCAATAAATGAATTCTAAATTATTTGTTGATGGCGGGATGTTGATCAGGTAGGGCGTGCTCCGCCGGCGGTACCCACCGGTGGGAGATACCTGGGTGTGAAAACCCCGCATGCAGACGGGTTCGTCTGCGCTGGATGTCGCCAACCAGCGGGCTACCACCACCTGTTGCGATAACACATGCACTAATCTTACCGCACTCTATCTTACCTTAGTTGTTGACCCTCCTGGCCTCACTACTTAATCTATCTATCCTTGTAAAATAATCAAGGTTGTGGTAGTAACATATGAAAACAATATTAAATTCTACTTACAGTTGGGTATGAAAACACAATAATTGCACCAAGAAGGGGAAGAGAATGTTGCATTTTTACTGTAACAGAGCAAACACTTTCGTGATAATGGTAACGGAAGCGCAGTTAGAAGATAGTAAATGATTGAGGGAGGGTGAAAGAAAAGGAGAGGAGACATGAGAGTAATTCTTAAAAGCAGTAACATGTTACTAGGCCTGAATGAGCGTTGGCGTCTTGGGAAAGGGATTATCCCCTCTTGGAACTGGCTGGACCAGCCGGCCGGCGCGGCGAACATGGGCAGAGCACGTTCGGAGCTCATCTCTTCTTCGGACGCGCTGCGTCGTCTCCCTCGTAGCCCCGAGCCGGGTGGTCATGGTTTGTGTCACTGCCGACGTCTCGCTTGCCACCTTACTTCTGCCGCCTTTTTTGGCTCCACTCATGCCATCAGCATGGTGTCAGCATCATCGTCCGCGGACCCACCCATGCTCCCCCCGCCATTACCTTCGTCGTCGCCATATTTTGTTGCTAATTTTGTCGCCACCGCCGACAACAACGTCGACGCCACCGCCACTACTAGTTCCACTACCACCACCACCACGACTACGATCGTCAACATTACCATCCCTATTATCACCACCATCACCATTTCCACCGACGTCGCCATTATCACCATTTACACTACCACCATCACCACCTCGCCATACCTCCACCATTCCTATCGTAAATCGACGTGCAGGTCAGCTCCGAATCTCACCGTACAGCGGGTGTGGAAAACATCTATCTCCCGGGTTAAAAACATCCATTATACTAACGGGACTAATGACCATAGCAGTCGGCGTGCTCGAAGATAATCAATCGAGTTATTTTATTACATTCTTTGTACCTCATTGTCTTCACTTTTTCTACTTCGTTTCTCCCCGCCAACGTTTCACGAAACCGCCGCCCTCTCCGGTCTCGCTGCCGGCGGTAGACTTCGTCACCACCGCCACCGCTACCGCCACCGCCACCGTCACCGCCGCGCCGTGGAGCACGGAGGCCCGGATTCCGGATTAGCAGCTTCGCGCTCGGCCGCTCCGAATTACTCTGTCAAGCGCGTCCTCAGCTCTCCGCCGCTCTCTCGTGCTCTCGCGCGCTCTCCCGCTATCTCCCGCCTGTCTTCCGTGGGTAAACACACGCGCTCCCCTGCAAACGCCGACGGAGAGCTTGAGGTGGCGGCGGCCGCGGCGCTGCACGGGGTGTACTGGCGACTGCGTTCCTCCGGGACCCGCCAGTCGCTCCCACGCGCTGTGGGACGTGCTTCTGGAACGCTGGCCAAACGTTGCTCTTGAGGGATTCTGAATGGATTTTTTATACCGACTGTTACCTAAGGAGTCAAGTTGCACTGCTGGGAAGATCGCCGTTTAATTCGCTGTGAATGTGTACTTCGCAGTGGTGAATTTCTGTAAGTACGGAACGAAAGAAAACTAGTGTTGCTTCATCACATTCTTTCTTGCAATATTTCTACATTTTCTAATTTTCGAAAATTCAGAGACTTGTACGAAAATGAAACCTGCGCCATTTTGTAAATTAACTAATTCTATTGGAGGTAAAATTTAAAGAGAAAATTTGGAGCCGAAACAACTGATTAAAATTGTTTACAATTCACGCAAAAATACGTGAAAATTACTTATACTATTGAATAATTTTACGTGTTCTTATTTAAAAATCTGTCTTTGAAGAACGGGTGTGGTACAGAGAAAATCTCTATCTTCAGTAGTGTAGTTGTAGGAAGACTCAACCAATTGTGATGTGCTGCAATTTTCGAAAATTCAGAGTGTTCAACAAAAACGAGACCTACGCTAGTTTTGTATGTGTCTTTGGTTATATCCGAAGAGGAAATTTAATCGAAAAATTTGGAGACAGTTTTTGCGAAAATTTTGGAAATGGTGAGCAGAATGTAAAATACCTCCAAAAATCAGAATATCCGTTTCATAGCCACTGGGTTTTGGGGTCATTCAAATGAAATGGGAATTTCATTTCTAGGGAAAATCGTCTGAAAGGTTTAGACCACAGACCGTCGACCATAGACGGACAGATAAATGCATAGACACGTGCTACAACCATGAAATTGCACTCAATATTGGTATTGGTTCACGGAGTATTCATGCTCTGAATAAAGAAGGAAGAGAAAATGAGTTGTCAATCCGCATTGAATGAACTATTGGTGAAGAGAATGCTTGCATGTGTATATTATGTTTTTCAACCTTAAAAGTAAATCTCTCACTGAATTTCTTGTTTTCCAGAAATCTTGAGTTAATAAGAAATATAACGAGCCAATTCGCACAATTTTAAGTGGTATGGTTTTCTAAAAATGTTATTAATTACCGGAAGTCTGTATAGAGAGATGCTGTATAAGGGATTTTTTTTATATTACGCAAATTTGAAATGTACTTTATTTTATACATTTGATAATTTTCAAATGTTGAGTGATGATGATGTGGAAAATCGTAAATTTTATCTAGATATTTGCGACAATGTTCTTTTATCCTAGTAATTTAGTTTCTTTACTTAATAAAAAAATAAAAGGAGCTGCTATTGGATATCTCTTAAACGTATTACACATGTTATTTCAAAGCTACAGTACTGGTTTAAGAATTTATACAGTCGAGTCCGAGAAGCCTTGCTGTGCACATCGGGCGTCCTAGCTCTTAACTACAGTGGCTTTCGGCAGCGCGATCTGACGGGGGTAAGGGCCAAGTTCAAGTTCGCATACAACTGATGAGTGCGTAATGTCTACGAGTGGCTGCCCCGACAGGGGGCAGCACATAGCTAATTCAATTCATACTCTTAACGCTTCATGCAGTGAATATAATGAAGTAAACCAGTGCAAGCAAATGTGTTTTCAAATAATCCTACCGGGAAAAACAATGCTCAGGATGGTGAAGTTCAAACCCATCATCGTGTGTTTCATTCGCCCCAAACCGCAATTTATAATGCAACAATTAGATCAGCAACCACAATTGATGGAAGTTAATCAACCTGGCTGTGTGTGGATATGTAACACCTAAATTCAGCTACAATAAATGACTTTCTAACTAAACAATATTGCGAGTACACTTAAGTTAATTTCCGTTAAAATTAATAACTTAAGAAAATTTCGAAAATACTGTGAAGGAAACATCGAATTTCACACGTATCGAGATCCAAGTAGAGTGTTATCTGTTGTAATAAAAGACATCCCAACATGTTACACCGAACAAGATATTATACAAGAACTGAAAAAACTGGAATATTCCGTAACTAAAGTGTGAAGACTTTACGAAACCCTTTGCATATAGTAGCAGTAGAACTCACTGACAATCCCAAATCCAAAAATATATTCAGTGAGGTCAAATTGATGTATAGTATAATACAAATGTAACTAAGAAACAAACCTAACCAGGTTATTCAATGTAAGCTCTGTCAGCGATTTGGTCATACTCAGGCAAATTGCCGCAATATACCTAGGCGCGTGAAGTGTCTGGCAAACCATTACTATTCTCCATGTAAAACACATGAATGTACCACCACTAAATGTGTTCATTGTAAAGGCGATCATACCGCTAATTACAGAGGCTACCCAAAATTTAAAAAAAAATAAAGCCCTTAGCAAAGTCAATCCCGAAGACCATTACAAAGCTTCCAAACCAATAGATACTTTAATATCTCCGTAGCTAGACCACCGCTTTATGCTTCTTTTCCAGTACCATTTACCTTTCTCAAACAACCTCCTCTACCACCTTCACCTTCTTCCCTTCACTCAAGAGACTTTGCACCACTGTACTGACCTTATAACAGAGCATGGAATAACTAACCCAATAACATTGATGTAAATAATATAATTTCAAATATAGTATCCCTAATAATCTCTCTTTTGATACCAAATTAATATAATGGATCCAAAGGTACCAAATGCTCTTAGCCTACTTAACTTTAATGCATGAATAATGAATAAAGAGACAAGAAAATTCCTTTCGGCACTTCTTAAACGAGCATGAAATAGTAATAGCATGTTTAACAGAAACTCATCTCATTCCAGGCGAACGTCTCTCTATACCCGATGTTAAAATTTATCGTAATGATCGGATCTCAACAAATACTTCAGATGAAGTAGCTATCATAGTTCGAAAAGATGTTAAGCATAGTCAAGTACGTGTTCCTCACTCAACAGCATAGCAATTAACCTTAGCTACAACAGATCGTAAGTAGTTATTATTACAGCATATAAACCCCCTAACAAAAAAATTCAACAGAATACGGTAATATCTTTTCTCAATATCCCCGATTTATTGTGATGGGTGATTTAAATAGCAAAAACAGAACGTGGGGTTGCAATGTGACTACACATCAAGGTGCGAAACTTCGTTCTCGCCCTCACATTCTCATTAACGCAAGCGGTCACAGCATTAGTATTCATGCCCCTATAGAACCCACCAACTTCTCAACAGATCCAAACAAGAAAGCAGGCATTCTAGATATACTCATTACAAATGGCATAACCTTACCGATCTACCAGAAAGTAGTAACAGATTTGTATTCGGACCTCTCCCCCATTCTCCCATACTCTTTAGAAAAAATACCGAAACAAATCAATGGAAAAATTAACTGGAATCATTTCTGTGTTTTCATAACCAGCAGTTTGATATATCCATAGTACATGATATCCATCGAAGACATATATATATATATATATATATATATATATATATATATATATATATATATATATATATATATATATATAATTAAACAAATTCACAAACTGCATTCGACAATCATTCAAATACGCGCTTATTCTTTTCTATCACTCACACAGAAAGTCAAATGCAACACTGCCTCAAGAACTTCTTAAACTAATTAAAACGGAAAGAAAAATCCGACGTATGTGGCAATCCAATGGAAATATAAGCAATTAACGTGAACTAAACTACATCTCAAAAATTGTCAAACAAAAAAATAGATGAATTTAGATTTTCAAATTTTCATAAATTCCTAAACCAACTATACCCTAACACCAGACTACTATGGAAAACAATCGAAAGAATTACTAAAGAACGAACAGATCTACTGTCTTTACTAAATAATGGTAAGATAGTGTACTCAGACGTTGAAGAAGCGAGGGCATTAAAAGAATATTTAGAAAGTGTCTTCAACTCAAACCTTGTAGAATATCCTATTTTCAATTCGGAAGTAGACGTATACATGGAACTACCTATGCGCGCTGTCCCAACGAAGATAAAATTCATTTCTCCTTTAGAAGTGGCAAATATCAATAAGCTTTCCAAGACCAGAAAAACACCAGGAAATTACAATGTCACAAACAAAGCATAAAAAAAGTTCCTCGACAAGCAATTGCAATAATAACAGCAATATTTGATGCATCGCCAAGAATAGGATACTATTCGTCGTCATTGAAGCGGGCTGTTAGACTTTCATTCTGCAAACCAAAATTCTGCAAACACCAAAATTCCGAGCAATTACAGGCCTATTACCTTTCTCCCTTCTTTAGCTAAAATGTTTGAAAAAATGTTTCAAATAGACTCCAAGAATACTTAACGAAAATTAATGCAATTTTCAACACTAAATTTGGTTTTCGACGTAATCATGCAACTACCCATCAACTGCTGCATTTTGTCGAGCATATAGTAATCGGTTTTAACGATAAAAAGCACACAATATCTCTATTTTTAGACATTTCGTAGGCTTTTGACGGAATTTGGCACAATTGACTAATGTACAGTCTACGAGAAATTGGAACACTTGATTATCTGCAGAAACTAAGTTGAAGCTTTCTTACAGATAGATATTTTCGAGTGAAAGTAAATGATGCTATGTCACTGCTTTACCCTATTCTTAGAGGCGTTCCACAAGGCTCGGTTCTTTCACCAACACTCAATTTTTGCAGTAGACTATCCAACTCCACCCCAAGCAAATGTAGCTCTATAATAATGGCGATAATACTGTTATCTTCACTTCACATACCGACATTAACTTAATCTACGATTACATACAATTCTACATTTACAGTTATAGTAATTGGACAAAAAATGGAGAATTAAAATCAGACCCTCAAACTCACTATCCAAAATATTCACTCTCAGACGTCCTACCTTCCCTGCATCCTTACAAATAAATAACACCGTTTTTCCCTGTCTTTCTCATTCCTCGCCTGCCAAATACGTAGATGTCTTACTGGAGAAATGGTTAACTTGTAAACTGCACATTAAATCAACAGCCCATAAGACACGAGCAAAAGTTGTATAACTCCACCCGTTTAACAATAGAAATTCCACCCTTAGTATAGAAACTGGGCTGATCATCTATAAAATGATAATAACATCCACAATGACATATGCTTGCCCAATATGGCGCAACACAGCAGCAACCGACCTGTCTATTTTGCAGAAAATTCGAAACCAATATCTAAGACAAACCTTGAAAGCCCCCTGTTTCATTTGCCACTCACAAATCCACGGAGAGTTTCAAATACCTCTCCTCTTATAATTGATCTCACAAAGAGAGTAATATTTGAAAAATATTACTCTCTCCTCCCGGCATGTCGCAATTCTCCAATATTCACTCGGTCAAAACGCTCATTATCCTTTACGCATTAGATCCATATTCCCCAGAGACCTCTTTCGCCCCTAATTGATAAAAATCATTTGCCACTTTTTCCCACAAACACACCCCTCCACTTCTAAAAAATATATGCAAAGTTAGCCAAGTTGTTCAAATATGAAATTTTAAAAATAGTGAAGGGTTATACCGAGATCCACAGGAATTTATGAATCATAACACGAAATTACTCGGAAATTGCTTAATGTAGAAATGTTTTGATTTGTAATAACTTAATATTAAGAAAATATAACGAATTGTGGGATTCGTATTGTTTGCATTATCTTCTTGTTAATTATTTTGTAATATTTTGTATTCAATTTGTTTTTATTTACATTGTTTGTAGACATGATGATGGCAAAGTCGTCGTAAGCCGTCTGTATGAATATATCTAATAAATTGACAAATACGGCTTCGATTATTTCATCCAAATATAACGACCTCACTGTCATCTTCCATTTTCTTAGATTTTGATTTGATGTGGAATGTATTTCACATTATTTCACTTGCTATATGACATCCCTCCGTTATGAGTATTATCGATTGTGATCTGAAGATTATTAAGAAATTCAACAAAGTGTCACAATCGTAATTTCCATTGCAATATCCTATTGCATTCAACATATCATTTCACGGATTTTGAAGAGTTGTAACAAGCGACATCAAAATATCTTAACACAAATTATTTCCCTGATTACTTTAAGTTTTAAAACCATAATAATAAGCCCATCCATTTGTTTTTTGTAACTTCGACTTCATATTGATATGCAGCGATTTCCATCGAACATTTTGTTATTTTCATGCCGATTGAGAAACGTTTTTTCCATTTTGGCCAGCGTTTCTTGATTGTGGCCCGTAGAGTTGGCCGCGGGTACCCACCGTTGGTTCTGGGCTTAGCGCTTTTAGAACGGCCCAGCGTTGAGAGTTGTTAATGGAAAACATGTCGCCATTTTGTGGCACGCTTGTTTTTTGTTCGCTTCCTCCACCAGGATTTAAATAATGAACGTCAAGGATGTGCATAACTAGGTGACAATGTGTGGAGTAGGTTTAATTGGAAACCCCTTGCAATTCTGCTTAATTCTACTTGAAGAATTTTCGCAAAATGAGGTTTATAGAATATAGATTACTTACCATTTTCCGCTTTAGTTGTGAAACAGAAGAATCTAAACGGCCCTTGTCGACAGTCTAAAAAAGCAATAGTTTCTACAGTGATCCCATCTACCTTGCTTGGGTTGAAAAATGAAGGGAATGTGAAAAAATGAAATTAAAAAAAACTGTAGTGAAATGTATTCCTGCGTGTTAAAATCATGATATTTACAGACGTTATATACCGGCGGAAAATAAAGGTAATATACCGAGAGATAGATAAGAAAAGCATTTTCTTAATGTGATGCTAATTATCCTTTTGAAGTCAAAGTACCTCATCTTATTTTTTAGGACTTGATTTGAGAACTTGGTCATATAGCAACCACTGTTATCGTTTAAGGGATAACTTCGTTTAAATTTGCCAAATCTTACGTATATGTAACAGTGTAACTAACTCAATCATACTTTTCATTTTGTAACGTTTACGGACACGATATATGGAATAAACTGTACCAACTGCATAACGATACGTCCAAAAATAATATGTGATGAGATCCATAGGTTTTTTTATTTTAAAAAAATCATTGCGATAATAATTACTATCAAACATCCTATAAAATATAAACAAAAGTCATGATGAACCAACCCATACATTCATGATATTCAGTAGTAATAATGTGTATGTAATGTATTGTGGAGTTATAAATCTATTTGTAATTAATAATTTTATCTACGTGCTTACGCTAAATATTATACTATGATGTTTTGCACGATGTCCTTTCTCTTACAAATCAATGTCTGAAAGTCACATCTCATCGTCTTGAAATGGTCGAAAACTTAATATGAACAATTATGTTCTGTACTACTAATCAAGTATGAACTACATTAATTGCGAATACTTTCAGTCATTTCAGTTTATTTTTATTTCATTTTCTTTTTCCTAATGCCCGTCTTGTACAGCTACAGGACCCGCTGTCATGTGCCGTTTATGATGGCGTGGAATTGAAAACTGTGTACTTCCCCAGGGCGCCACAATCAGGATTGAGGGAGATGGTGATTACTCGTAAGGGAATGGGAAGCAACGATTGCGCGTGGACCGTAGAATAGTGTTGCTTCGGCGTTCGCCTGGAGGTGATCCGGGAAACCCCGGAATCTCTCATATCAAAACAATCTGCTATGAATTCGATTCCAGCAGGCGCCACAAATATCGATCGCATGATGTAATGATGTAATATCGTACACATGATGTAATGATAAAATGGCGAGATAAAATGCTCCACTTCCGATAATCCAAATTGCAATTGCGCCGATCGCGCCTGCCGCTATGATGTTTGTTCAGTCGTTTCTTACACTTGTAAACGACGGAGTTACATTTGTAAACGAAATACACTTTTTCTTATCTTTGTTTCAATATATTGAATATTTCACTTTTGTGTAGTTCAGTGTATTTTAAATAATTAATAATTGTATCTCGTTCTCGCGTTCAAATCCTTTTTATTCCAGTTTCAAAAATTTATCCCAAATGGTTCATTCACGTTACTCTACTATATGCAGCAAGTCTACGTGCGCTGCAAATTCTTCACATACTGCAGATTGTATCCATGGGTGAAAAAGCAATGCCTGTCGGTATTTCCAGTCTTCGACCACGGCACTAATTGACTGTTGGTGTAGGAGATAGAAACAATCTTCGGATTCCTAATTACGACACGACTATCGCTCGCCTGCTCACTCTGTGTCGTACTTTCTCCCTCGCTTTCGATCGCTAACTAGCCGTCTCTATCTCGTTGTCTTTCCCTCGCTTGCTCTCACTGTTCGCGCTCACTCTCTTGCTTGCTCTCTTCCATTCTCACACGCTTAATCGCTTCCCATTTTTCTCCGACCCCCCCTCCTCTCTCTCGCTCTCTCTCACACCGTCTCTCGCTCTGCGAAGTGCGTTTCACTCTCTCGCGAGCGTCCGTCGCCGATGGAGCGCGTCGCGGTGCGATGCGGCGGCGCGGGGTGGGCTTGCGGGAGGCGGGTGGGGGGGGGTGCGGTACGGCGCAACGCCCGCGGCGCCTCGCCGGTGGCAGCCGGCCAAAAAGCCGCGGGGAAATCAGACGTGGCAGGCGCGCATCCGAAGAGCGACAATCTATCAACGTAATTAATGAGAGGGAGGACCATTATTTGCGGCACTCGTGCATTCCGCCTGCCCGCCCCGCCCGCCGGAATGCTCATATGGCCGACTGACCGACCGGCTGACCGGCCGGCGGACAGCGCAGCGCACCGCGCGCTTGGCCAGTTCCTCGCCATGCTCGCCCACCCGCCCGCCCGCAGCTGAATCCCACTAGCGCACGCGGGACTGCGCGGTATGCTGCGGAAGCGACGCGATGTATTTATTTTCGCCCGTTAGCACTTCATGATACGCGTGTTAGCGTATTGTTACTTTCTCTCCTTACTTCGTAAGAAGATCATGTATTGTCATCGTGCCCCAGAAAACTGCTATTTTTCGACAGAATTAGTCTTTTTGCAGGTTATTTTAAAATTTATTTCTTCTTATGCAACTATATTGTTTTCCAAGAATGATAGGTTTTGTTATTACGTAAAGACGGATTTGTCTCTCCCTGCAGTGACTTTATGAATGATGATACTTTTAGAAGATGTACTGTAATTTTATTACCTATCTTGGTTGATTTAATATTTATTTTAATATAAATCTTCAGGCTATTTATTTTAAATCTTGTTTTATGGACGTTATGTTAGATGGTGATTGAGGGGGTGTCTAAAGAATTATCAGGTAACTCTTAGGCGATCTTTGGTGAACTTCGAGATAATGCGATGAGAACTTCTGAATTTCAAAGGTTGAAGGTAAGCGCAAAAGGGAATAGTAGAAATTTTGTGCGAAATTTTCAAGATGAACTAAAAAATGCCCACCCTATATTGGCCAGGCACATGTCTGACTTATAAATTAATAGGCTCGGTCTACGCTCAACAACTGTCTAGTATTCATTAAGAGTGGCAACTTAAAAATCTTGGTGTTTATTTTGTAGGCTGTTGCATTTATATGAGGTTTCCATGTTAAATATTTCTTCCAGGACTACCAAGTATTTTATAGGTGAAGTAAGTCAGCGGAGAGATGAATTTTCTTCTTTCAATTGAGGTAGAATTTTGGGATGACTTAGGGTGAATAATTTTCCCTGGCATTTTATGGATTAATTTTAATTTTACCGTTGTCAGTCCATTTTAAATAGTTTATATCGCTTTGGAGAAATTCTTGTGCCAATTGAATACCATTATGTATGATTTATATAGCTCACTGACGTCTTCATCCAAGGCAATACTTTTATTTATTTATTTATTTTACGTCAAAAAATAGTTCAAACTGCTTATGACGTGCTATGGGGAAAAGTGATTTGTGTGCACATTTTCAAAATTCTGTGATTCCTACACTAAGTCATATACTACTTAAATAAATAATTTTTTAAAAAATTAAAAAAAAAACTCCCATGTAATAAAATATATTTTCAAGGATAAGTAAGCAATAAATTTTGGCTCTTATCCATGTTGTCCTTCGGAATAATACTTCCTGCCGCGACAACATGGAAACATTAATTTGAATAATTGTATTTCCCACTGAATTCTAGAAGACGTGCACAGAAAATGAAGTTACATTTATGTCCAGAAGCAAAACAAGGGGCCATCTCAGCATTTGCCCAATGGATCAGGGAAACTGGACAAAAAACCTGATCGAGATGGGGGTCATTGACCTGTTACAGGTTGCTTATACACATTTATGCAGTCCAAATGGTAAATAATGCATTATGTATCATTGTTAAAATTAATATTACTTTTCTTGTGATGCTCAGTATAGTCTCTAATTGTATAGAAACAGTTATGCAGCAGAAACGATTTCACTTGGGATTTAAACTGTCCTATCTTGAGTCACATAGGCTGGGAATGTCGTATTTGTATTTTATTTGTTGCTCTTGTGCAGTGTGCGTGCTATTTTGTGGGAAATAATTTTGTGTGGTTTGGTTCAACATTATTTTCGCAGCTGCAGGCCACCATTAAGATATGAATAAGAATTGAATCGTCTTTGGCACTCTACTATACATACATTTGTTACAAGAAATTCAGTAATGCTGTAACAAATAGATCATTTATTATAAAAGGTATTGTATTGAACAAATTATCAAATTGAAAATGTCTCATTATCGCTTTTTTAGAAAAGCACTGCACAACTCGGACAATGGTAAAAAATTTCAGTTATTCCGCAAGAACAGTGATACAAATGCTCTTGGTGTAGTCGTAAAATATTTCATGAAACCAGGCGTGAAAGTCACAGTTTCACGTACAAGAGGATTTATTTTTATACATTTAAAATATACTGCAGAAATTTCTGTCATTATTTTCGTAAAATTGAAAAAAACGCACATAATATTTATCGAAACAACATTTTATATTGTGAAAACTACTGATTTTTCAGCAGTTTTTTAAGAGAAATGTAAAAGGGCAAGGAAATCTGAGAACTTGTCTAAAACTCTCGTTCATTTAAAATCATTTATCAAGTAGAAATAATACTATGTATAATTAAAACACCTCCCACCCGGAGAATATGTGCTCTCCCACCATTGTGCTGAAGAAAAACGAGAAAACAAAACAAATGCTGACATGTTATCTTTCACATATATTTATATTGCCTCTCCCGACATGATTTGTCTCTTTCACAGCATCAATGGGTACTCACGATGCTCCCAGTTATATTTGGAGCTCCAGGGGCCGCACTCAGCGTCCTGAAGAAATATTTGAGCTCCATAGACCCTGAAAACGGGTTAATGTACCGGTAACATGGAATCGCAGGAGAGCGCTCGCAATTTGAGCAAATCTTGAAATATTTTCAATATACTTTGTTCTTTTGATAGGATCGTAATTCATTGACGTAATAACATAACGTGAGAAATATAATAATGTAAATAATGATCGTTATACTAATAATAATATAACTAATATATTTCTTGTATTTTCTATTTAGATATGGAAAAATGTAGCCTGTAATATGTAAAAATGTTGTAAAGTTTCATATTCAGTGAATAATTTTGTTTCACAACCTAAACGGATATTGAAAATTCCGAGTAATAAATGGTACGTATAGTATTTTTTAAAATCCAGTGTATAAATTCTGAGAAATGAGACAGTGAAAAATACAAGATAACAGGATTGATTGATGTTTCTCGGCACGTCAAATTCTATGGTCAGTAGTTCCTCTAGCGAATATTTTTAACCCACGATGCTCCCCAAGTTCCTTTCTAACTGATTTGAGATAGAGCGTCGACCTACTCGTCAACTTGCGGGAGATTTCCCCTACCAGATATTTCTCCTTAGCGGGTCAACGCCCAGCCCGGACAAGCTCTAACCCAGTGTTTCCCAACGTTTTAAACGCCATGTGTCACTTAAGCCTTTCTAATATCCTTGCATGCAACATACATATGTGACATACACCTATGTATCATACACATAATTTTTAATACTAATAAATGGTATTGTTTATAGATAAATTTTCTATGATACTTTTTAAAATAAATTATTAGGATTTTTTTGAGAAAACACAATAAGTGAATTTTTGAAATAAAATGAATTGAAATTCAAGAACAAAATAAATTCAACGATTTTTTAAATTTTACGTGCATTATTAGTAATTATTTATATTTAGAGATATATTTGCGCTTGATGGTTGCTGCAAAGAGATTTTATATCTGATTCCAGTTTACTGAGCATCAGTATCAACTCTCCCCGCTGTTTACTAACTAACCGATTTCTTTTATTAACGACAAATCGTTTCTAGAACTAAATCCACATTAATCTAAATGTGAAGGTGGAAATGGCAATAATAGTTTTCTTGCACATTTGGCTGAATTTATATAAATGATTTGTAATTCCCCATAAATGCATGCCCATTAGTAACCCATGCGTCTTTGTACCCTCTCCCTCAGAAAAATGTCTCATGATTCTAAAATTCTATCTTCACACCGCGCCGACAAACTTGGACACCCCTCGGCCTGGGGGAGGGCAGGGGGAGGGACGCGTTGACCAATCGCTAGCAGGTAGAACCACAGTTGTCTGTGATTGGTGCAACATCCCAAGGGGCAGAAAGAACGCTGTCTCAGGGGGAGGGGGCTAGTTCGTTTACGTACGAGACGGAAATATCGTCGTATTTCCCTGCCGAAGGAGATAGTTTGCCTGCGCGTACGCCACGACGAAAAAAATATTTCTAAGCCGGGTTTTCCGTCCAGAATGTTTTCTATAGACCAGTAAATATTTATCATTTTAGCAACAATTATGCTAACTTTTAGTAATCGATTTGTAACTCCTGACAAACTGCTATTTTGAGATATTCATTTCAGGCACAATTTGCGGAGCCTTCCCGGCCGTTCTAACGCATATTTCGAATTTTTTATAAAATTATAAATTGTTGCAAAATTGTTAATTCGCTGTTTTCGGTTCTGGGACATCGGGAGACTCTCCCCCTTTAGATTTGCAAAATTTGGAAATTGTTTATAAATTTGCAATTGTTGCAAATTTTTATTGTCTAATCTGAATGGCGTTTAAATGTGATGCAAAATTCCGGAATCTGTTCGGTGCTATTATATCTCGTTCTCGAGATATATGTAATTGTTTATAAGAAATTAACATCTTAGTAGACCCCATTTGTTTGCGCTTAATTCATTCGCGCTAGCAGAATAGCGTGGGATGGGCATACTGAAAAAACAGTTCTCCAATGCCGCGCTTTTGCCTGCCACATACGCTTATTACAATATTACAATATTCAATTGGTTAACAATTTCGGCTAAAGAGTCTTGTTTGATAATTCTCCAATTTCGTATTGTAATAAGATATCTTATGATACTCATGTCGTAAATAACTATTTGACAACTATTATGTTTAGTGTATGTGTCTAGCAGGTTTTGTATTATTCTGAGAAACTGGATCATACGAATCACGTTTACTACGTTATTCACACAGGAGCACATGAATCTCAAAAAAGATATTTAATAATATAATCCTTGCTGATGAATCAACGTTTTATTGATGATTTTAATTTTGAAAATTTTCATTAGTTTGGATGTTTAAATATAGGTATCACATGTAATTACATGTCTGTTAAACACGATAGCATTATATGAAGCAAGAAACATTGTTTTTCGTTTGATCATTCAACTTCATCAATCACTCAAAATTACTTTAATTTTCTCTGCTTATCAGTTTTTTAATCTCAGATCTTCGATGAAGACATGAATCAAATTACATCGTAGATATTTGAGTGTTTTAAAAATAATAACGTGAATAAATGCTTATATTTATTGAATTGGTTTTATAATAACCTGTAAAAACATGGGTTTTCTGTTGGTTTTGGGGATGTTGAAAACATTCAAATAGTAAAGGCAATGTTAAGCTGGTGACCTTTAACATTGTTTATTTGATATTTTTCTTAGGGATAGTTTATAATGGTTAAACGTTTTCAAAGAGTGCACATTAGATACCTCGAATGGCCCGTTTCCGTTTAATAAACCGCTACGTTCTCGCTGTACAGATGGTCGTGCAAAATTCAAGGTTTTGATAGATTCGTAGAATGGCGGCCAACAAACCACCTTCGAACTCTGACGATACTGAAATGTAGTCTGTGTTGGGAAGGTCATATCACTTGACCACCAAGTTCGTTCTATGTATTTTAACTGGGAAATGCTAGAGCATTGATATTTACTAAACTGTAAACAAACGCTAAATCTCTTTGGATTGTTATAACATCTGTTTTGCTTTATTTTAGTAATATCAACTCGTTTTTCCAAATACGTGAGTTTGTTATATTTTTACACGCTACAATTATTTAATTTTACAAGTATTTATTTTCAAGCATTTAGGAATTTATGAAATTTCATTGAAACGTTCGCCAATCTAAAAACCTTTTAAATATATTAATGTTGTTTAAAAGTATGTATTAACAATGCGTAGATTTAGCACATAAAGCTCTGATTTGAATATTATACAATGAAATCATCAAATTAACAGTTTTAGAAAGGAATGATAAATTGAATTGAAAATATTAACTTAAAGTTTATATACGTTTATTTAGAAATTTCTATACTTGTGTAAATATTGTGATGTGTGATTCTACTCATGTGATCTTTCAAAACACAAAATTGAATATTTCTGTATTTGAAAACCTTAACACTACATTCATCCAATCCAGTGCAGTTTATAGCAAACGGCTAAGCAATATGTTTCCCTATTTTTTAAAGGTAATGGTTAAACAAGAGGAACAAATAGTTTCTGACTCTCGGTGTTAACAGGGGACTTAACAAAAATTAATAATACAGTTATTCGGTTGCTCAACATCCCTTTGATAGAAAAACAGAAACAATTGTTTGGGCGTAATGCACCTTGAAAAATATTTTTTTTATAATCAATTTCTTTTCTATTTGATAAATATATCGACTTGCAAATTGTAGGACTTAAAAGGGAATATAAAAACCAAATAAAAGTTATGCTCATACTCGCCGTAAAAATACGAATTTAGCATAATTAAATTGGCCACAAATTTGTTTACAAGCAAGTGCATTTTAAGCGCATGTGGCAGGCAAAAGCGCGGCATTGGAGAACTGTTTTTTCAGTATGAATTAAGCGCAAACAAATGGGGTCTACTAAGATGTTAATTTCTTATAAACAATTACATATATCTCGAGAACGAGATATAATAGCACCGAACGGATTCCTGAATTTTGCATCATATTTAAACGCCATTCAGATTAGACAATAAAAAAATTTGCAACAATTGCAAATTTATAAACAATTTCCAAATTTTGCAAATCTAAAGGGGGAGAGTCTCCCGATGTCCCAGAACCGAAAACAGCGAATTAACAATTTTGCAACAATTTATAATTTTATAAACAAATTCGAAATATGCGTTAGAATGGCCGGGAAGGCTCAGCAAATCGTGCCTGAAATGAATATCTCAAAATAGCTGTTTGTCAGGAGTTACAAATCGATTACTAAAAGTTAGAATAATTGTTGCTAAAATGATAAATATTTACTGGTCTATAGACAATCATTCTGGACGGAAAACCCCGCTTAGAAATATTTTTTTCGTCGTGGCGTACGCGCAGGCAAACTACCTCCTTCGGCAGGGAAATATGACGATATTTCCGTCTCGTACGTAAACGAACTAGCCCCTCCCCCTGAGACAGCGTTCTTTCTGCCCCTTGGGATGTTGCACCAATCACAGACAACTGTGGTTCTACCTGCTAGCGATTGGTCAACGCGTCCCTCCCCCTGCCCTCCCCCAGGCCGAGGGGTGTCCAAGTTTGTTGGCGCGGTGTGGAAGATAGAATTTTGAACGACATTTTTTCTGAGGGAGAGGGTACATCCCATTCAAAATCTATTCTTTTTATAACGCTACAAATGTTGGACTCTGGGAGTCATTTTTGACTCGTAGTATTTTTCAAGGCAGTGCAAAAATTTCTAGATACTTGGGTGGAGATGATATTTCCAAATTATTGGATGAAGATTACTTTTCTGATGCTTGCATATCTTGCTTCACGTTGGTTATTTAATATATTTAGTTTTACAAAGATATCACCTACATAATTCTCAAATGCTTTACCATTCGTCCGATATATATATATATATATATATATATATATATATATATATATATATATATATCATTACTACGTTTCTTTGGCGGGACCCAAGTTTTATTCGTTTTGACGACGAATTTGTAGTTAAGCGAGTTCGTGCTAACGAGGGTTTACTGTATTCCAGAAATCATTTCAAGCAGTTTCCTTTCGAGAGTCATTTTACTTCAAGGTGAAGTAAAAGTCGTATTTGACATCAAAGACAAAGCGACGACCGTTCGTCATGTCCAGTGGATACAAAAACAAATTCTAAGTATTCCTCCGAATACTGAGAACTTTTTTCATGCTTTCTCCACTCGTTTTACGATGCTGAAAGAGATTAATATGAATAGCTCTTTGTTCAAATCTTCATGTCCGAAACAAAACATTGAAAATTCGTTTTGTTAAAACGATAATTTCAAAAATTAAAATAAACGATGCTTGTAAATCTGAAATAAATATTAAGAAAACACAAATACGGGACGAGTCCATTTTCTTACTTAACAATCAAATTGTTCCCCCGGAGGAACGTGGGACTTACGTTGGGAAACAATGCTTTGAGATCGTGAATTTTCCCTCAACATGTATCGTATTGTAGTGCGTGTAAGAGTAAATGTATGTGTGTATGTATGATTGAACTGCTACGGTGGAATTCACCTAGTATTGGTAAGAAAAAAAGAGGTAAACTACGGACCAGATCAGCTGATCGCTAGGATCCTTTTCTATTTAGAGCTGAATTCAACCAAGCTGTGCAGCTTGAGCCAAAAATCTAACACCGATGATTGCCGAACCGTAGAGACTCGATTTGTAGAGAATCGATCCATAGAGACCCGAACCGTAGAAACTCGAACCGTAGAGACTCGAACCGTAGAGACTCGAACCGTAGAGACTCGAACCGTAGAGACTCGAACCGTAGAGACTCGAACCGTAGAGACTCGAACCGTAGAGACTCGAACCGTAGACACTCGATCCGTAGACACTCGAACCGTAGACACTCGAACCGTAAAGACTCGAACCGTCTAGACACTTGTGGCCCTGAGCCATTCCTGCCTCGAAGAAAGGCCTACAAGGGACCACGAGGACCACGACTCGCGGTGTCGCGGCCGAGGCGGTGTGGCGGTGTGGCGAGGAGCCGTGTGGGCGCCCGCGCGTGGCCCCTAACGGAAGCCCTATGTTTTCCCGTCATCCATTCACGCCCCGCGCACTCCTCTCGGCCGCAGACGGCGCGCGTATCGGCTCCTGCGATGCTGCGACGGGAGGAGGGGGCTGGGAGCGCGCGGCTGACGGCGGCGGAGAAGGAGGAGGAGACTCGAAGAGCAAGCCGCGCCCCCTCCGTTGGAACAGCGCCAAGCCAAGATCGCCCGGCCCGCGCGTCTCCCTGCCTCTAGCCCTGCCTCCACCCCCGCCTCCGACACCCCCGCCCCTTCCCTCCTCGCCCCACCACGCGGCATCCTCGCAGCCGCGCGTGTTGCGCGGCCACATTATCTAATGGCGCGGGGGACGGCACTAAGTGCTTATTAGGGGCGCCAGCGCTGCTGATCCCCGGAGGCGTCGCCGGCGCGGAGGGCGGTAGCGGCGGCGGCGGTGGCGGAGGAGGCAGCGCGGCGGTGGGCGGTGGAGCCGCGAGATTAGAGAGCGCCGCGCCACCCGCCCTCGCCCGGCCCTCGCCCGCGGTCAGCGCGGCGCCCGCCCGCGGCCAGGCGCTCTGTTGTCAAGCTCCCCGGCCGCCCCGCCCACACGGCTTGACGCCGCCCGCCACTGTGGACACTTTGTCTTAGCCCTTAATGTGTTTAGTCAACACCCACCCCGGAGTTGTTATCTTGAGCCGCGTGCGCGCACTACCCTTTCTTCTTTCGACCGCTGCTGCGGGTTCCTTTTTCCCCCTCGACGTCGCTTCCTTGGTTGAACGCAGCCTTCTCAGTGGCATAATTCTCCATCCGCGTTACGGCACGATCCCTCTTTGCTACTTCGTTCCTCATTTACGCGAATTCAACCGTTGTCTGGAGGAGAATTGTAGCGGCTCTCTGATCGGTAGTTTTTTCGTGGTTTCTCTGTTCAACACGAGGCGAATGATGGAGCAATATCCCAAAAACGGGCCACTGACCGCGCGCGATCTTTTCTTCCTCTTCCTTGTCTTATCCTCATCCATTACTTACATGCACTTACACTCTCATGTACTACACTACCACGCATGTCTGGAGCATAGAGCTTGTCACGATTGGGGCGGTGCCCCGCTGGTGGGAGATACCTGGCTGGCGAGAGCCCCACAAGCCAGCGTGTAGATCGGTGCCGGATCTCGCCATCGTGCGGGGAAGAATAACCGCCACTTCCCCAGCGATAAAGCAGTCACTACGCTTACGGGACTAGTGACCTTACCAATTGACGCGTTCGGAAATTTTATTCAATCAATTCTCGTTTACGTGTATTGGGTGTTACTTCTACTCCCTTCTCGTCGTCTTGGCGTTTTCTTAATTCATTCGCAATGCACTCTCTTTCTCCACCTCTTGAATATTTTTACGTGGTGATCAATAAGCTTTATTACGCAGTTCTCAAATGACCCTTTATGCGGGAAATCTGACTTTTCACTTTCTTTGCTATTTTTATTTGCTCTGAAGCATGGATATTTAAATGACCCATGCATTTATTAGCGAAATTTGCAATGCAGCAATTCATCATAAGTTACGATTGCGTGCACAATATTTTCATATTAAATGTGGCGTGTAATCCAATTCATCTTCGTTATCAGTGATTGATGTCTGCATTAGATATTCAAGGAGGAAACTGATTGGCAATTAATCTACAAGATGGGGTAGGTAAATGATAAATTATCATGGTTATTGACAGATACCTATGGAGGTGCGGAATAATGGAATACCAAATGTATGGATTTCAATTATCAATGGTTTGTATATATGAATTATTTACATTACGTATTTATTTTACAATTGGAGTAACTCTTTGTTAATGTGGCGCCCCTTTTGAACCTAACTCGAAGTTTGCCATACCCACATGTAAACCAAAATTACGTCTATTCTCATATCAGCATTTATTACTTTAAGTGATACCCTGATTTTGCGATACGTTAATGAGTATAATATCTGCAATGCCTCATGCTTCATTACCTTCATTAATGAAGCATTCGAAATGAACAGTTCCTACGGTATGTACGCTCGATGCAGATGAATTATGTTACTAGTAGTAATGAGATTTTAGGGCGTTAGTAGTGTTATTGTGATTTAATGTTGCCAGAACACGCGTTGTAAGGGAATTAATTGAAGGATTCATTAAAGTCGTACTTTTAACGAAGTTATAATTTTCTCACTATAATAATATTAATATTAATAAATAATAATAATAATAATAATAATAATAATAATAATAATAATAATAAACTTTATTTGTGACAAGGCTTAAATCGTAAAACCTGCTCTTCCCGTCTTTCCTCTTTAATAATTTTACTTTTACATCATTACAATAGTATTTGTTATATTGAAACGTAAATAATTATAAATGGCATATCACCTTTCATAGAAAACTGCAATGACAGCACAAATTAAATGAAATGGGCACAACGTATGGCAGACTTGTCATTGCTGTTGTCTTTTTTCTTTAAACCTTTTGTGAAGAGAGCCATTACCTCTCCTTCATAAGAAAGTTGTAAAAAAGTCGATTATGGTAAAGGAAGGATGTAGTCTTAAGACCACTAGTGATAGCGTAAGCAGAATGCAAAAATGTCTAGACAATATACAAAGAGAGATTAATTGTTGTAAAACATTTCACTAAAGTTGTTGGAGGCTTCAAAATAACTGTTTAACGCACCTTATCCGAAAAGACGTCAAACGTTTCTGGGTTAGTGGTAACAAGTGGGGTAATTTTTTTACAGACGTAAAACTGGTACTGTAAATACACGTAAGAAGATTCAATCTGATAGTTGTTTATTTTAATATTTGTTAAGACGGCTCCACATATTCGGCATTCGCCGAGCAGCGAGCTAGTGCTCGCCCAATCCCGAGCAGCTGACGTGTTCTGCGAATGTTCGCTCACTTTGATGTGTCCAAAAGATCGTCAAGCGGTAGGTGGGGCGAATACCGAATGTTCATCACTCGGCAAATAGCAAGCAACTCATCCACAATACTCGGGATTCGGTAAGCGGTTGCTCGCTGTTCACGGAATAACGAATGTGTGAAGCCGCATTTACGCTAGTCTTAGTTTGTTCTGATCATTTGTTTTCCTAAGCTTGCTTGTAGAATAAATTCATACATTTAATTTAGTATGTGTGTCACGTGCAAGCACAAGAGAGAAAGTATGTATTTAAAAAGTACGCTTTTATTAATAAATTAAAATATCCGTGCTTGTGAGATGAAATTACCTTCCCTAAACTCATAAATCAATAATTTCCTTATAATTGTCCATTTTAATTACCTCAATCTGACGATACACTACTGTAAAAGGTCAGTTATGTCGAGTCCAGCCCGTGTCTGGAGAAGAATACTAGCAGCCGCTTGCTCTGATTGCTAGTTTCCCGTATTTCTCCGATCAATACCACGCGAATGCGGCAGCAGTAACGTAACAAACGGGACACGGCCGCGCGCGATCTTTCCTTTCTCTTTCTTGTCCTTTCCTCACCCTCTTACTTACACATACGTAAATTTCATGCAGAACACTACCTTACTTGGGAGCATAGTGTGTCCCAGCTGGAGCGGTGCGCCGGTGATCGGAGATACCGTGTTGGAGAAAATCCCCGCAAGCCGCCGTAGGTCGGATGTCACCAGACAGCGGGAGAAGTTTACCGCCACCTCATGCAATAAACCTACACAACGCTTACTGGACTAATGACTTTAAGAGTTGGCGCGCGGAATCACCAATCAATGAATCAATACTATAGTGGAAGCCGCTATAACTTTCTGATTGGGTTTTATGAAAAGATAGTAAAAATATGTATGTATATCTAGAGAAACATCAAATTTAGTTTAAAATGTAATTTCTTAAAACGGCGTACAAGCGTGCTTCTCAAGTTATCTCAGAACTAGGATATTTAACTTAGCGACTTCTTTTTCGGTATTATTGCATTATATCACTGAAAAATGAAATTTAGAAAACACTTTTACAGAAAATTAAATTTAACAATGACCATGAATTTAAGAGAACTTTAGAAATGTGAAATATAGAAAATGAAAATTACCTACGAAGTAACGGAGAACAAATTAACTATGTTTTTAAAAAATCTCAAAAAGAGGATGTTATGGTCACACGCCATCTGCAATTTAGGGTGCGTATGAAATGGAAGGACAGTTCTCAATCACAAGCGACCTCGCCCATTTCTTCTGTCGCTGCTCCGACGTCTTGTTCGGCAATCACAGGCGGGCGCCGTTAACCGCTCGGGGGGGCTTCCGCGCAGCGACCGATTCCCAGGAACCGGGAGCTAAGCACCCAATCACGGACAAGAGGATCCGCTTGATAGGCGACACCCGCAATCGGCTTTGGGCGGTCGCAGCCCAACGCGTTCGCCGCCCGGCTCCGAGGTGGGAGTGGCAGACGGGCCGCGCGCAAGAGGAACAGCGGGAGTAGAAGTGGGAGAGTACGCGGCAGACGCTTAGTGAGCACGCGGCGCGGGGAGGGGGTGGGGGGCAAGTAAACCGATGCGCGAGTTCGATCCCCGGCCAATGCCGTGAGGAATTTGCGATGGACAATGCGAGCTCTCAGCAGGCGCTCTCAAGGTTCTTCTGTTTCCATTGTTCCATGTTATTCACATCATCTTCATTGTCGCTAAAACCTAATCATTAGTATCTAAACTACAATAAACCTTCCTTTGCACGAACTCGCTTTAACCGGGAGCGGTGCATCAACTGACGGCACTGCTATGCCTCTAACCGGGAGGTCCTAGGTTCGAGTCCGGTCGGTGTTAGGGTTTTCAACACTAGCTTTTCAGTTAGGTCGAATTCAGTCGCTGTCTGGAGGAGAATTCTAGCGACCGGCTGCTCTGATCGGTAGTTTTCCGTGGTTTCTCCGATCAACACCAGGCGAATGCCGGAGCAGTACCCTAACAAACGGGCCCCGGACCGCGAGCGATCTTTCCTTCCTCTTCCTTGTCCTATCTTCACCCCTTACACACACACACACACACACGCACACACACACACTTACACTAACATGTACTACACTACCACACATACCGGGAGACCGGTCGGGAACTCAAATCTTGTTCCGGTTAGTGTGATTCCCGGCTGATGGGAGGTACCTGGTTAGGGAAAACCCCGCCAGTCGACGGTAAGTCGGCGCTGGATCTCGCCATCCAGTAGGGGATGATCACCGCCACTTCCCGATGAAAAAGTATGCACTACACTTACGGGACTAATGACCTTTGTAGTTGACGTGCCCGGAATCACTAACTATCAATCAACTCGCTTAACATGAAATTAGTCGTCAAATGAACAAAATTTGGGTCCCACCAAAGAAGTGTAGTAATGAGTATATACAAGTATATCAAAATCGGATAACACGAATTTTTATAATGTCACCTATTATTTCAGTCCCTTTAAATTCGTGTTAACGAGAGTTTACTGTAAATCAATAAACGAATTAATAAGTAAATAAGTAAATAAAAGAAGCGGTGTCTCTTCGAACTAGGCTTGCTCATAGAAAAAGCAGACATATTAGCCCTGGAGTAAAGGGACCATTTGGCTCGTTCTGGTTACGCTACTCGAAGATCGCAGATAACTTCAAAAATGGTATTGGTATTCTAGACCATTATGTGCTTCAGCACAAGGGAATAATTTACTAAGTACACTACCTTTGATCGCTCTTAGATTTCTGCAGATATAACCTTCTCCGTGTGTCTCTTGTGACGCATGATATGTTTTTCCATGCATGCTGACAAGGTAGCACTGCTTGGTTTCTTGGACCTGGGAAGCGCGGTCCTCTTAAGGTCCGACGCGGGCAATATAAGTTCCAGAAGGGTTCCCTGGACGAGAAGATACCCTTTGGTTTATTAACGTCAAAAAACAGTTAAAACTGTGTACCAGGAATGGGAAAGAAATGCAGTTTGTGTCTCGATTTCTGAAGAGTTTCGGAATCCCTATATTTGCTTTTGGCAAAACTCGATAACAAGAAATATTCGTTCCTGTTCTTTGCTTTGGCAATTGAAGTACAGATTTTGGCTCTTAACCCTATGATACACCAGATGAAGGAATCGAATCTTTCAAGAACTAAAGATCGATTCTTTTGTCGTATTCTCACACTGTGATGGACTTTTGGAACTCAAAGAGACGCCAATCCCGATATGATACTTGAGTTTCCATCAATTACAGTCTACTTCCCGCGCGTCATTTTTTCTAGATTTTTGTGCTGGAAATTTCATAAAATGTTGAATGTTACATAATTTGTTGATGTTCAGTGTCTACTACATCTGATGTGATATTTACCCTCTCAACGAATGATGATGATGTACTACGTTAGTGTGAATGGTTCGTCGTTAAAGAAATTCCTGGTTGCTTCTGGAAACGGAGTAGATTTCAACAGAGTACTTCTTTGATGGTTTTAAAAATTAATATTGCATATTATAACTTTCCAGAAACAAAATATATCATGGGGACAAGTCAAGTCCATATGGGCATATTATCGGAATAAGAATTAGAATTAATAAGTGTTCAGATATAGACGTACTCACAGAACGAAATATGAAAGTACTCACCATTTTGATTGCTTTTATGTATAAAATAAATAATTATTTTATCTTCTATTGATTGCATAGTAACTAATCGAAATGACACAGACGGCTATATTGTTATCCGTTCGACAGAGTTTTGGGGTCGACGTTTTCACCGTATTACAAGCGTATGGCCGGTCACGAAAAACGGTGGAGCCCAGTTACCCCAAGGTGGCAAATGTCATCTTGGGGTAACTAGGAGTGTCATATTAGGCAGTGCGTTACCAGTGGCAAAGGTGATAGCGGCGATAAGTAACACATGTTCATTAAATCGAGCTGTTTATTATTTTATTCTTTCACGTTCCTTGACCCTACTCCATCCAATTCGACGCTCGGTCCGTCCCTGAGAGGTATGCGGGAGGGGAGTGGGCAGAAGCTGCGGCGGCAGCGGCAGGTAGATAATCAGGTTGGCAGGCGGGCAGACGCTCTCTCCATCTCGTCAGCGATCGAACCCGCGGCCGCGACTGTCGGATGGCTCTGTCAATTGGCTGCGGAAGCGAGAGGCTGGTATGGCGATCGCTAGGGTTTACGCCAAGCGGTTCCCAGTGGATTTAACATTTCGGCAACCACAGGGACCACAGCCAACGCGCTCCAGCTCACGAGAGTTGCGGATCGGACGAAGCATACTCCAGGCGAACGCTCCGAGTTGGGAGAGAGCGACCGTCCAGGGGTCGCCACTCCTACTTATAGGCGTAAAGCAGCAGGCCAGGCAGTTGGCTGTTTTGCAAACAGCTTGTAGGCTGTTTTTACAAATAATTCTTCGTAACATTACATCTGACTTGATTTCATTTACATGTTCTTGTTGTAGGTATGTTTTATTCCCATCTCCACTGTACTTTGAAAATCATTCACAGTCAATTCTATAATGTCTTCTTTTAATTGGACCAATGTTAATTTTGAAATTAAAAATATTTTTTGAGTCAATATTGATGATTATGTTCTCCAAGTTGTAGTACCAATGATATGTTAAATATTAATTTTGAGAAAACATTTCTAAAAGTTTCATAATTGAATTAACTGTCATGATCAGACAATTTTGTATCCATATCGTGAATTACTTATGTTTAAAAAGCGAGTTTTAACTTATCTGTCGTTTATTTCACTCGTCGCAATCGTAAGTTCTGCTCCAAATTCATTTATATACATCAATAAACGTTGATAAACAACACAAATACGTATGTTTTCACAAGCGCACTGCCACATGTAGTCAGAATTCACTTTTCGAGAACAAGCTAGTAGCTAACACTTACGTTTCCCGCGCCGCCATTACTGATCAATCAGAAAGTTCTCAAAACGTTCCGTTCACAACTTGTGCAAAATGAAATAATGCATGCAAGAGTGTCCGCTGAAGTAGATTGGTTGTTTGTTTGGTTGGTTGGTTGATAGTGATTCTGGGCGCATTAACTACCGTGGTCATTAGTCTCGTAAGTGTAGTGTACGTTTTTCCTCAGGAGGTGGCGCTGATCTTCCCTCTTTGAATGGCGAGATCCCGAACCGACCTACCGTCAGGTAGTAGGGTTTCACCCATCCAGGTGTCTCCTACCAGTGGGGCACCGCCCCAGTCAGGACAAACTCGAAGCTCCCGACCGGTCTCCCGACATGTGTGGAAGTGTGTGGACATGATAGTGTAAGTGTGTCTGTAAGAGGTGAGGATAGGACAAGGAAAAGAAAGGAAGAATCGTGAGAGGTCCGTGGCCCGTTTGTTAGGGTACTGCTCCGGTATTAGCCTGGTGTTGATAGATGAAACACGGAAAACTACCGATAAGATCAGCCGACCTCTGGAATTCTCCTCCCGACAGACTGAATTCGACCTAGATGAAGCTAGTGTCGAAAATCTTGACACTGTCAGTTCACACTGCCTTTCGTGAAGGTGCGAGAAAGGGGGTGGGGAGGGGGTTAGTCGAGGAGGACCAACGCTGGTTGCTCCGAGATGTCCGAGGAAGAGGGGGAAGGATCACTTGGCATCCCGATGAGAATGCTTCCTGGTCGTATTTTAATTACAATCTGAGTTATTTTCAACTTCAAAACCAAATCTTTCAACTTTGCGAGTTAATGACTTTTAAAATAGAAGATCCAATAGTTTTACATTTTCTAAAATGTTAACAAGCCTCTAGGATGGCTCATGGGCAGCGTACTAGTTTCTCGTGGTGGGGTCCCGGGTTCGATTCGCGGTCGGGGCAAAAAGAGTTGTAGCATTTCTTTAAAATCGACCCAGTTTATGTAGCTGTGTGACGAAGAAAAGCTCAGGCAGTAGGATCTTGCTAGTTGCGCTGGAGACAACACGTCATGTTCACTACATGTTGCTCTTACCCCCAAGCAGGGAAATTTAACTAGGTTCAGGCATGAGGGGCACTGCGGCCGGCAAAACCGGACTATCGACCCAAAATGCCAAATATACGCAAAATATTAACAATAGTCTGTAGTTTCACATACAAAGTGGGACATTTTCCCTAAGACGATTTTTAAAAAGTTTCTACAAAACATTATGCTTTTTTAAATTTCTCTAACACGAAGAGTTTTTACTCTTCTAGAGTATTTCGAAATTTGCATGGCGAGGAAGTCACTCCTTGCTACGATATAACTGGCCGAACATTGGCAAACAGAAATAAAAAAAATCTGCTCGTCTTTCCTGGGCAAGTCTGATTGCCCTCGGCAACGCACAATCACCCACACCACTTGTAGCACTCACAGCCACCTGCTTAGCGGAGATGGGGGGATGTCTGTATCACATGTACCTCTTGAAGTATTTTATTGGGCTTCAGTTGTACTTCATGGAGTATTTTATTGGGAAAAGATTTTATTTATTTATTTATTTATTTATTTATTTATTTATTTATTTATTTATTTATTTATTTATTTATTTATTTATTTATTTATTTATTTATTTATTTATTTATTTATTTATTTATTTATATATTTATTTATTTATATATTTATTTATTTATTTATTTATTTATTTATTTATTTATTTATTTATTTATTTATTTATTTATTTATTTATTTATTTATTTATTTATTTATTTATTTATTTATTTATTTATTTATTTATTTATTTATTTATTTATTTATTTTTTTCTTATTTATTTATTTATTTATTTATTTATTTATTTATTTTACGTTAAACAGAATAGAACACTGCCTGACATTATGGAGAAAAATGAAATAAGTACATGGTTTCTTGAGCTCTGTCATGTCTGTTCTAACTCATAAACATAATGATTGTTTAGTGATTCCGGGTGAGTCAACTGCTAAGGTCATTAGTCCCGTAAGTGTAGTGTATGTTTATCGTGGGAGGTGAGGGTATTCTTGAGGTGGCGGCGATCTTCCCCTGCTGGATGGCGAGATCCGGCGCCGAAGGACGGCTTGCGTGGATTTTCCTCAACCAGGTATCTCCCACCAGCGTGGCCCACTCCATCCGGCACAAGCTCTAAGTTCCAGACTGGTCTCCCTACATGTGCGTGTAGTGCATGTGAGTGTGTAAGCAAGTGTATAAGGAAGAGGTGAGGAAGAATGGCGCGCGCTACGTTGCCCTTTTGTTGTGGCACTGCTTCGCCATTCGCCTGGCGTTGATTAAAGGACCACGAAAAACTATTGATTAGAGAAGCCAGTCACTAGAATTCTCCTCGAAAAAGCGGCTGAATGCGATCTAGCTGACAAGCTAGTGTCGAAAATTCTGCCCCCATTGGGACTAGAATCCTAGGACCTCCGGGTAAGAGGGACTGCAGTGACATTGATTGATGCCCTGAGCCACCTTTAACGATAATAAGCATTGAATTATGAATAATGTATTTGCGAGTGATTTTGACAAGAATTGATATGAAAATATTCGCTACCGTATAATAAAAGATATATGCAAATGCAAATCAGCCACATTATTTGGTTGATCTCTAATGCTTTATGTGAAGGAACCGATATATGCTGCGATAAAATGGAAAATGATTCCTGGAATCTTCACATTTCCGAAAGAACTCAAGAAAATTTACAGACACTAAGGCCACATTTATGTCCAGGCTAATTTCAAGCCATTAGTGAATTGACATTTCGGATGGATGCTGTAATACGGTGATCGCAACGACGATCTACGATCCTAGTTAGCTGGAGAATCTAAATCTTTGATGTGAAGCATTGCCTAGCTTAACTTTGCCATATATCAAAGTGATATTCAAGTGTTCTTGAACAGGTCGTACTCGTGAAACGGCATAGTTTGTAATTTCGTGCCAGAAAACTCCGCCGTCCTCCCTCTGGAGTTATCGGCTGTGTTAACCCAGTAGCGACATTGCCGATACATCTGCTGCGTCGCTTATCGAGGGACCTTAAGTTACGAGTCTCGGCGGCTGCAGATATTCGACACTACTAACATGGCTGAGTCAAATTCTAGAACATGCTGTCTAGAGGAGAATTCTAGCAGCTGTGTCACGGACGGTAGTTTTGCTTGATTTCTCTGATCAATACCAACCACGCGCGGCCCCACCTCTGTCCTCCCTCCTCCCTCTATGCACATATTTACACTTACATGTACTAAATTACCACACTAGTCGGGACCAATTTGATGCGTAGAGCTTGACCAGGCTAGGGCGGTAACCGGCTGCAGGAAATGTGTACAAGGGGGTATCGCGCAAAAGCTCGTATAGTACAGCACCGGATCTCACGTTCCACTAGCGGCGGACAGAGTAACACCAACTATCGGGTTATAATGTTCCCGTCACCTCTGAGACCAGTTTCCATTGTAGTTGACGCAGTCGGAAACACCAGTCAATTAATCCAACGAAGAAAAATCTACGATTTAAATCTAGTAAGGCCGCCATGGTATTCATTGAGCTATTGATCTCGTCGGCAAAGATGTAAAAATAGTCTAATGGCATCCCTGAACTTAAAACTTTCACTGTTAATTAAAAATGATTGCAGTTTCATTGCCTTCAAAATGTATTCTAAATGTTATGTTATCGAGTATCTTTTAAAGTGTTGTGTTTGTTGAAAAAATGCTAATATAAGATTATTGAAATCCAAAGGTTTCGCATTGCAGAATCCTCCGGAAACAGTTTGCGTGGTTACGTATAGTTAACGTCAATTAGATATTTAGGATCGACTTTAGTAGTAGTGAACTGTGAATGATAATCAAGTTTTATTATGAAATGAGTTTTCAAACATGTGAGGAACTGAAAGCTGTATGTTGAGCTATTAAGTATGTTCAGTGACGCACCCAAGGAGGGGCTGGGGCTCATGAGGCTTTACTCCTTTCCTCATAACCAGTGACACACATTCACGTGTATAAATTTTATTAATTATACATTGCGACCAAAGACATTCAATATCTCAATAGTGAATATATTAATTCAATAGTGAATATATTAAAGTTAACTATAAATCATTAAAGAAAATATTTTAACGCAATGAAATAGAAAAAATTGTAATGCAAATATGTGAAATCGTTATAATATAACATCAAGCCATCTGCAAGTTCCCATTCCCAAAGAAAAATCCTAATTTTACCACTGAGCATTTTCTGCATGACAAATTTAAATTGTAGGTCATAATATGAAATTTTTTTATATACGAGTATTACTATTGAATAGATTAAAATAAAATTGACTTTATAATGTGCATTTTTGTTGTAAAAGAACTATTTTATTTCGTTAACCACAATAAAATTTGTGTCGATAGCGCATAACATTTACGAAATCCCACTCAAAATCACAGATAGCACGACTGATTCAAATACGTTTTGCAGTAAAATTTAGAGCACATTAAAACTCTGGAATAATTACAACGTTTACTACATATTTGCTGTTGTTCTTAAAAGAAACACAATAAAGCCTACCCGAAAACTTCTATGATATACTGTAAAAATGAAAGCATTGTACTCGCTCTGACGGTATGTAAACATGTTCATGTTTATATTCACAAGAGGCGAGTTAACGTAACGTTTCACTATGTATGATTCTGTTGTCTCACTTTGTGGTTATAACGTTTTATACCGAGTACAAATATTCTGTATGAACTTGTATTTTTGCATTCTTCAATTGAACAATAAAGATTGTTATTTTGGCATTTAGTCTTCTAAAATATATATAATATGCATCTCTGAATTGTTTTTCGTAGAAAAATTATTTTCATTTTAAACGAAATGTAAATAAATGTCGAACACTACAACATCTAATGCCCTCATTTTGACGGCTATGTGTCGTATTGAAGCACTGTTTTCATTCCGACAATAATCATTATAGCTCTGGGATTTTGTATCTTTTAATGTATTTATGAAGTGTATATTATGTGGAACTTTCAGAAATTTTCATTGTATTTCAATCCTATATTTGCGTTCAGAAATCCTAAAAACGAGTGCAAGAAATCTGCAGAGCCTCTGGCCGGGTTCGAGTCCCGATGGTGCCAGGATTTTCTACACTAACTTGTCAGCTAGGTGGAATTCAGCCGCTGTCTGGAGAAGAATTTCAGAGGCCGGCTGCTCTGTTTTCCGTGGTTTCTTCGATCATCAGCAGGCGAGTGCAAGAGCAGAATCCTAACAAACGGGCCAGAGACCGCGCGCGATATTTCCTTCCTCTTCCTTATTTTATCCTCACCCCTTATTGACACTCAAACTGATATGCACTACACTCCCACACGTGCCGAGCGACCGGTCGAATGCTTAGAACATGTTCCGGCTGGTGCGGTGCCCCGCTGGTGGGAGATACATGCTTGGAGAAAAACCCGCTAGTCAATCACAGTTCGGTGGCGGACTCCGCCATCCAGCGGAGGAAGATCATCGCCACCTTCCGAAGAAAAAACATGCACTAAGAGGCTTATGACCTTAGCAGTTAACGCCAAGGATCAATCAACTAATCAATCACTAACAATCAATCAATCAATCAAGAGGAAGAAATTTGAGACGCGATTTTTGCAGAGGAAACTTTTGTCACATGTGTAAATTTTCCTTTTCAAAGTTTCCTATTTATTTTACGGGGCCATTAATTATGCAATTAGTTGAAGAGTCAAGAAAATCTTAATTAAATTTATTTATTTTTCTGCGTGATTCAATTACCCAAATTGTATCAATTAACCTCGAAATGCATCTGCCGTCAAAATGACTACTCGCGCGCGTTTTTGGTGAATCCAATAGTTGAACGTTCTAGTAAGAATTTAGAAAATATATACCACTCAAGTTCTTCGTTGAGTGAGAATACTTGTCTTGATTTACATTTCAAATAGCGCATATTGTGTGTCGATGTATTGCATCAATATTTTTGGGTCTTCTCTGTTCATGTAAGGTTGTGTATGTAAGTATGCATGTATGTAAAATTATGTATGTCGTCAGTGTTAAGTTACACGCAAAAGGTTCCGTTAAATCATGTCAGGTACCTTTGCATATTAGATACGTATTTTTGTGAAACTGTTGATGCGTCGAAAACAACTTCAATGAAGTTCATGATTCTGAATCTTTTCCGCCTTTTTCTGTCTTGTATTATTCTTGCATTTATTAGGACGCCTTATTTTTGAACGTATTCTGAACTAGACGGCGACATATTGTGACAGCAAAATATTGACCCAACTACAGCTGAGAACATTCTGTAAAAAAGTGTCAAACATGCACAATGCACATTTTTCCCATATCTTTTTCTGACAGCTCCGTGTCTGGTTGGGTTACAATATGTAACAAAAGATCATATAATAAACTCAAACAAAGAAAAAAACTTTTGATTTTGTGACCTGATGACGGATCGAGAAATGTATTCTAGAGCGTTGGGATATCACTCTTACACGTAAGAAATGAGGCGGGAGAAAATGGTTTTAGTGTAAACTAACATAATTTCTTATGCTTACCTGAAATCATTTTATGTGGCTCTGACCGGAGCGTTTTCACAACCCCGCGCTGAAGGGGTAGGTACTGTTCTCAGTGACCAGAACAGCTTTCGTCGTGCAATACAGCAATTGGATACAACACGCAGAGCGACGTTGTGCGGCGGGTCAGCCTATCCGCCAGAAACTGTTGAGTTATTTTCGTTGAGTCATTCTTCTTTTTCTTGTTTTTGTTCTTATTCTTCTTCTTGTTCGTCTTCGTATTATTATTATTATTATTATTATTATTATTATTATTATTATTATTATTATTATTATTATTACCACCACCACCACCACCACTACTACCACTACCACTACTACCACCACTACCACTACTACTACCACTACCACTACTACTACCACTACCACTTCCACTACTACTACCACTACCACTACCACTACCACTACCGCTACTACTACCACTACCACTACTACTACCACTACCACTACCACTACTACTACCACTACTACTACCGCTACCACTACCACTACTACTACCACTACCACTACCACTACCATTACCACTATCACTACTACTACTACTATTAAATTATAAATAAATGTTCAAATCCACAAAAGTGTTCATTTTTTAATTTTTGTTTACGGAAAGGCACAGATATTTTCTATCAATTTTTAATAATGTTCTGTAAATATACGTCATGGAGGTGGAGTTCCGTTAAACTTGGAAAGAGGAGCTTTTGTAAAAATTAACAAAATGGGGAATATGAAAAGTTTTTTTAGAGAATATATTTTTGCTCTGGCTCTGAGAGTTTTTCATACACTGACTGGTCCTACAAGTACAGTTTTGAACGCTGCCTAATGAGTTAATAAAACAAATGGACACGAAAACTCTGAGAACCAATATGAATTATCGCAGAATTAGGAAATAGGAAAGCACAGTGTGGTAAGGCTTCAGAATGGATGGCTTCCTGTATCAATCGCGGAAACGTAAATGTTAGTCGACCTGTTATTTAAAGCGGGCACTTGGTACATTGCAACATAATTTTCTTGGTACCAGAGGATAAGATAAGAGTTCATTGAAGAGTGTTCTGCGCAGTCAATTAAAAATATCTTCACAGATCACAAAAGATCGTACTCTTATCTTGGACAAACTACTGATCATGGTAGGAATATTTGCCTTTAATAATTCATACATTGCCGCTGCCACCCTGGGGGGTGAAACTATTGTAGTCTCTCGGATCCTCTTCCTGCCCTGAATGTTAGGGCTTGACCAATATATGCGCGTTGCTGCACTCATTCTCTGCATGTTCTATACCACGAGTATCGATTCTCGCCAACACACGCTCTTTTTATAACCGAATAACGTAAAGAAAGCAAATCCACACGACGCATCGCGAATCACGACAAAGCTGCACACTAATTGCTTCAGGATGTACGTGAATACAAAAATGTATTTCCATGATTACGATCATAGAAGTTTGTTGTATACTTACTTAAATATTCTTGTGGCAGGTTTATTTCGGTCGCAATAATCACAAACCGCAGCAAATATGAGTTTCTGCGAATATTTATAAAGTATGTTTTCAAAAACACAAATTCGTTTATCAAAACGACTAACGTATAAACAGCTTCATTGTGATCCCACCATAAACAACAAGTTGGCGCATGGCACTATTTCGTAGATTTGCCTGTCGTTGGAAAGGCAGACGTGTCTTTGTCGATTACACGCGACAGCGCTCGTCAGCTGGGTATGAAACGTATCATTCTGTCGGGAATTCCGCCTTTAGCATTCACGCCTCGCAGGTGGCGCATCATCGCGCAAAACCGTGTTATCCGACGACTCGCTCTCTCTCCCCTCGGCGTGGCTGGCCTCGACGAGTTGAGGCGCATACTGCCGCAGCGCTCTCGCGCCCTCTTCCCTCGACGCTCTCGCGCCGTCTCACCTCGACGCTCTCGCACCCTCGACACCCTCTCGCTCTCAACCCTCGATGCTCTCGCGCCCTCTCCCCTCGACCCTCTCGCGCCCTCTTTGATCGACGCTCTAGCGCCCTCTCCCCTCGACGCTCTTTCGTCTTCTATCCTCGACCCATTTGCGCCCTCTACACTCGACGCTCTCGCGCTCTCTCCCCTCGATGACTTTACGCGCGTACTGCCGCGGCACTCTCGCGCCCTCATCCCTCGACGCTCTTGCGCCCTCTCCTCTCGACGAGTTTACGCGCGTCCTGCCGCGGCACCCTCGTGTCCTCCCCGACTCGCCACGCTGCGCTGTCCCGGACCCCACCAATCGCCGCTGTTCGCCCTCCGCTCAAGCGGGCATAACCGACGGCGCACGGGCCGGGGGATGGGGCAGGGGAAGGGAAAGCGGGCGCGGGGGCTCGCCCCTCGCGACGTGCATCTTGGCGCCTTTGTCCCGTCGACACGTGGCGAGCGTGCCATTGCCCTGTCGCCGCACCGCAGCGGGCTCCTGCGCGCCCGCACGCTGCATACGAGATGAGTGCCCCGCCCCTTGCCCTCGACCCCCTGCGCAACAGTTGCGCCGTCGGGTCGCGTGCCACTTCTGCCGCCCTGTGTTCCCCGCCGATCCAGACCTCCTCTAACCACCCCAGCGCCCACCCCTCCATGCCCTTTATTCCTCACACCATCCTGCCACCCCCCGATGATCCCCAGCCATCCCCACCGTCCTCGACCTCCCTCCAACACTTTCCGTCACTCTGCCGCACTTCTACAACCCTCGACCAACCCTGTCTACGCCCGACTATCCCAACCAATCCCGATCACCTCTATCCACTACTCATCACCTCCCGCCGATCACCTCCCGCTCTCATCCCCACCACCTTGAGTACCCTCGTGCAACCCGACCTCTCCAGACCATCCCCGACCACCACCCCATTATTCCCTACACCATTTAAGCGCCTCGGATTACCCTCACCTCCTACCACCCCCACCAACAACGGCCACCCCTAAACCCTCCGATCGCCAGCCCTGAGCATTCGCTACCACCCCCACCTCTCTCAATCACCCAACCACCCCAACCCCTCTCACATCCCCGGTTCGCCCGAAGCCACCCTCGGCGCAGCTAGTGCCCCGCGGACTAGTCTTCGATACTGGCCACGTAGCGCAATAAGCGAGCTTCCCGGAATGCAATAAGCGGCCCACGCTACCAACGGTCGCGTGACCTTAATCGATACTGTCCGTAACACCACAGGAGCCGCTGCCCCGCCGCGGCCGCCGCCGCCACTGCCACCGCCGCCGCCGTCGTCGCCGCCGTCATCGCCGCCGCCGCCGCCAGCTTAGACGGGCGCTGATCGCGAGGGCAACTTGCGAGTTCCCGAGTTTGAGACGGCGCGGCGGAGTGTATTAACGAGGGCGCGTGGCCTGCGGGGTGGTGACTGCAGTCGGTGATTTGGGAGCTGTGGTGTTGGGTAATTGGGTCGAGATGCTGTGACGTTTCCAGGTGCGAGAAAACGAGCTGGTGGCATGATTCACGGTGGTTCGTAGTTTCAGCGGATCGTGATCATTAAGTGTGTTCATTTTGATAACCTACGTATAATACTAAACCATGCATTTGTGTTGCTTGGTTCGGTAAAACTGATTAATTTGATACACGGTAAATATTTCCAAACAGTTATGATGTCTCTAATTATAGTATGAGAAGTAATAATTGCATTTGTCAGAGAATACTACAAAATCATACATAACATGCTCATTTAACCAGATTGTATTAAACTCTTGAAGTATATATAACGGATATATCCAGCATGAACCCATTGAGTCAGTTCAAATGGCATCTAAAATCTCAGCGGCATAAATATTTTATACAATATCAGATGATTATCAGAGAGATATGGATATCAGAGAATATTAAATGTTAAATCCGACATTGATATTAATTTCGTTATAAGGACATGAACCTGTTTGTAGATGTAATTCCGCCGTTGTTTTCTTTTCTATATACTAATAAATGTCTGTATCAAATACTGTAGTATTTTCTGAGGCTGGGATAGCGTAACTCGATACTTTTATCATCTCGTGTTTTGAGACACAAAATATCAGACATTAAATTTTGAGATGGTCACCTTTATGTTTGTGGACATTAATTAGGTAAGTCATTTTAGATATGAAAAACACTATCGTGTTCCTCGTAATATTAAAACTAAATATTTTCTTGACATTTATACTTCAGAAGCATAGATTTGCATAGAAGGTTTGTTTCATAATTTTCCAATTTCTGTGCAACTTATGTCATCCAAATTTGTACGTATTTCGAAGACTGGGAATGCTGTTGATGACTATGGAGGTCATTCGCGAATATGAAGTGCTTCGCAATTCTGTCGCCTAATCGATGAAGGTGGGCGTGACTGCAGGGACACGTACGAAACATGACTGCCTATTATGCAACCAAAGTTACGTCAATTAAAAACTTGCGATGTTTGTTGTTTGTATCTGGAAAAGATAGATTGTTTCTTCGACAATACTTATAAATTTTCTCAGCTGTTTGTCGTGATCAAGAAATCGTGAATAAACTGCTATGCAGTGAGGAAGCGTTCTTCAGCAATGACATAAGAAACTTTTGCTTATCTAGTTGAGGAGAAAACTGGTTGTGTGTTTTCTTACACCTGAAAGTTACATGCAGGAAAAGCATGTAACTTTCGCTCATACTAATAGTAAATTTAATTCTAAGACAACAAAATAAAATGTTTTCTCATCTATGCACAGTATAATGCATTTGCAGTGTTATTATAAAACATTGAAGGTGATGTCTTGCCTATACATCACGCCATTAACTGCCCCTTTGGATTCGATTCATACTTGGTATTCCGATAGTTATATTTCGAGAATTTGCCTAATTTATTATAATGGGCTATATCGAAGTTTTCCTTGGCTGTATTCTCTGAGTAAAGTATCTCAGTGCACACGCTACTATCTAAGTACTACATCCTCCCTTAGATGAAAAATCGCCCTTAGTCACATCCCTGAGGCGAGTTCCCAAAGGCTTGTGCAGATCTGCCTCTGATATGTAACTATTAACAGTATTCTGTAAACATACCCCCGCACAAATACACAGAGGCGGGCGCTCAATACACAAATGCTTGCATAAATACAGATGTGCACAAATGCCCGTGAACCGTGTGGTACGGTGTGATGTAACGTAATGAAATTAAAGAGAATATCCTACGTCCATAAGAAACAATTATTCTTCATATTTGTTTCGATAATTTATTTAACTTATTATATTTGTATTGATTTTGGCCAAATGTTACATTCAAAGAAGCGTCCGTACAATTTAGGGTCAAATACGTAATATTCACAGAGGACGTAGTGCAAATTACGAATGTTTTATTTTTATATTCTAAATTTATTTCTTTAAATGTATATTATATCTACTAAATAAAATTTCATTTCCTTAATAAAAAAGGAAATTCACATTTTTTATTTAATATAGCATACCCCTAAGTTCAGTTAATTCTAAAATAGTTCTATGAAATATTTATCGCAGTGTGTATAGAGAAGAAAATATGAAAGTTAAATAAGTTTTACAAAATATTAAAGCCACTATTTCTGTAAAGATTTCGACGTGAAAGTTCGCCGAAAATCGTAGCAATCCAACGCCCGTAACTAACAGATGCTGTCGCCAAACTAAGTGTTCACTTGTTTTCAACGGCTCGCTGATTACGCTGTTCCGCGAGCTCGAACTCGCTAGGGGTGGAGCGTTTCCATGAAATGCGTTGTTGGGAGAACAGGCAGGACGCAGAATGTGAGTAGTTAAACACGTGCACATAGACGTGTGATAACCTTCACAAGGGCTGTTGTCGAAGTTTCATTATCTGTAATCACATAGGAAAAATGCTCAACGCATTTTGTAGCTCTACAGTGGACTAGCTTTGTTCTAATGCTTAATCATCTCCTATTAAAAATCCGTGTTCCCAAACACGAAGTGTAGTAGGTAATTTTTCTATCGTGATTCATGTTCGTAGAAGTGCAAGTGTGAATCGTAGTCCGGTCAAAACTATTTTGATGATAATAACCCTCAACCGGAGTCGTGACTTCAGGAGACAGTATCTGAAGTTGTGAGAGTGGAAACGATAAAATGGGGAGAAAACATCAATTTATTCATACTTTTACTTAAATATTGGTACTATTTTTTCATTACATACTATTACTACTACATTAAATACATTATATGTGTATATAAGTTCCATAAATACTATAACTTTAAATAATCTAAATTCGTAGTTTTCGTAGTTACCAATGCGCGCAGAAATCGAAAGGCAACTATATTTCCTTCAGCCATGTGAGAGATGACTATGGTTTCGTTAGATATCCGGGAACTCTGGAAAAATACAATAACATCTATTTTACTAATTTAGAATGTACGGATAAATTGGTGGGAATCTATCCTGCCTCGGGTATTGTTAGAGATATCAATGGTTACGTCAGATAACCAATATCTCGAGAAAATTTATTTATTTATTTATTTTACGTCAAAAACAGTTGAAACTGCGTATGGGGATAAGTGAATTCTGTGCACATTTTCAAAATTCTGTGATCCCTACACTGAGCCACATACTACATAAATTTTGAAAATTAAAAAAAGCTCCCATGTAATAAAATCTATTTGCAAGGATAAATATGAAATAAATTATGCTCAGTATAGTCTCTAATTGTATAGAAACAGTTATGCAGCAGAAACGATTTCACTTGTGATTTAAACTTTTCTATTGAATTTAATCGTTAATGTCATCTGGCAAAGTGTAAAATAATGTACATGTATTGTATGTGAATTTTTTGTAATGAGCTGTTGATACTGTCACCTGATGAATATGATTTCTACGTCGAGTGTTATAGTAATAGACTTCGGCATTTTCTAAAAATATATTCCCGCCCTTAAGCAAGTCATTTTTGACAAAAACCACTGATTCGTAAATCAACAGAGAAGGTAATGGTAAAATTCCTAGATTAATGAAGATAGGCTTACAAGAATCACGTGGGTGGGATTTGGTTCTTATTCGTACAATTCGTTTTTGTAATCTAAAAGTCTGGGAGCTTATTAAAAAGCAATTAAACTTATTAAAAAATAATTAATTAGCTTATGAAAAAATAATTAAAAACAACGAAAGTTTTGATTTTGTCTGAATAATGTAATAATAAATATTTGGCTATGTTAAATTGCAATCTCTAAATCTTCGTATACCGTCTGAGTGCGCTCTGCTTACGGTAAAGTTGTCGGCATGGACAGGAAGAGACCGCCCTCAATTAAACATTCTTTTGCCATTCACATGTTGCGTTCTGGAACACTATTAGATCATTTCAGTATTCGTGAAGATAATTTTTGATTGAAAATATAATTTATTGTTGTGTTCTACGAGTGTATTTTGTTATTCTTAAGCACTGCGCGTTCTACGTTTTAGGAAACCATTTTGTGTGGTTCTTTTCAGCAACAGTTTTCTTGATACAGGTCTGTAGTCAATTAATATTTGGCAGAACACATAAAACAGAAAAAAATACAACACATTATTTAAATGAATGTGTGTAAAAGTAAAGTATATCATATATTTTTTACATATTAATTTAAGGGTTGAGACTTTGTAATTAAATAAAAAAAATGAAAAGAAATTTAAAGGCAAATGTTTTCTAAACGTTTTCGTTTCATCTAAATTATGGATTTATATTTTTGTTCTGGGCTTAGCTTATGTCATCTTCTGAGTAATTATTTTTCGGCGTCATCAATTGCATCGGTTTCTTCACAATTTTCTACAACCACGTTTTTTTTTAATAATTTCCTCAAAAACAGAATCTAGAAATAATAATGACAAACGTTGTGGAACGGCCATATCATTTAAATAAATATTAGTATGCACTAATACGATGTAAACAGAATTAATACAAATTCTAAATGAATGTAAACTGTGTATAAAATTGCTTGATAGTACTAAAAATACTCCCTGGAGAACAGCACGTCAGATTCGATATACGAAGGTTAGAGGAGTTCTGAAATTGAAAACGATATCACCACGCGTTGTGTTACCATTTTCTAGAAAACAATCGCACGAAGTCAACGTCAGCGCTCTGAGACCGTCTTCACCCGACTGAAAGGCATGGAGAATGTTAAAGAGAGTGAAATTTCTTTTCAAGCAATGACAGGTGTATACATTTTCGCTGGTATTGAAAAGGATCCTGAAACTCCGGAGGATGCAAAATAATAACAATAATAATAATGTATTTGTTATCTAATAAAGAGAAAAATCTTCATTGAACGAAAACTGTATTTCTGTTAAAAATAAATGTAAATTACTGGGGCATATTTTCTTTAAAGAAAAACAACACGTAAAACATTGAAATATAAATTCTTTAAAAATCGTAGAAATTGCCCAACGTTTCATTGAATCTCACACTGGATATTGCGATAAGCTACGGCTTTAGAACAAGTGGCTATTCAATATCAAACATTGCAGAAGACCATGATCGAAAATTACGAGAAAATAAGACTAATTGGCTCCAAACCTTTTCTAAAACGTAGATGCTTATTTTAATTGTGGGAACTCTGATTCCTTCGCTCTTATTTTAAGTCAGGACATATTCTACAGCCTCAAACTTTGGGAATTATTGCAAATATGTTGAGATCTTTTTTTCAAATGTGGATAAATTTTTGTTTTCTTTCTTGAAATGTATATATACTAATTTTAATCGCACAGTCTTCGTTACTAATATCCATGAACTACATTATGATCAATGATCTGCCGCATCGTTCGCGCTGCAACAATAGCTAGCTATCTTCCATAGTAATATTATTTCCAATGAACAAGTTGCTTTTGTTCCGGATTCTGATTACTTTACATTGAAAATATATCACCTGGATAGCCGAGGTGGCTAAGAGCGTGTACCGATTCAGCACTTCGTCCAGAAGGGTCGCGGGTTCGAGTTCCCCTTTGGGCATGGTTCTCTGTCCCGTCTCATATATGTGTAGTCACGGAGGGCCTCGCGTTCGGCTGACCGTGAGGAGAGGAGCGCCAGTGTGTTGGTGGTCGAATATGCGTTCCATCTGGTCGTAAAGGGTACCCGGCTGTCGGCGGAATGAAAGCCCTAGGGGGAAAATGGAGTATTAGTGCCTGGAAGAAACATGGTCATGTAATATATTAACTTGGCGAACCATATTTGAATGATAGATGCTGAAACAAGCGCTTTTGGACGTTAATGTAGCTTGGTTATTTTATGTAAATTTTGCGTATGTGCCCCGCGCGGCCATCTTCTATTTTCATAAAATTTTGTTCGCCAAATACCCACTTGGGAACGTGGATAAAGAGAGAGAACCGTGGTTGGTATGGCAGTTACCAGACATGACCCTTGTGATGATGAAGTTGCTATATCAAATTTTTGGTCAGGTAAAGTCGGTTACCTAAATTAACGCCAAAAACTAGTTATATTGGCTTACACTGATCGGATTTTGTTCGTGTGAACAAAATTGTACTTTTTAGAACCTTTTTGGGATTTTATTAGTGAATTAGATTAACATTTTTCTTGAAATTAGAAAATAATTTTGGGTTAGAGTTGTCCTGATATACACCATGAAAGATAGGAAATGTTCATTAGATGGTCACAAAAGTGGCCGAAGCACTGGCGAATTGTTTTTTTTACCAAATGCAATGTGTTTAGGCAGCCTCATGAAACCGTTTTAGCTTTTACCAATTGAAGAACAACTTTAATAGTGCAAGTATCGAAAATTAATCATTTTCGTAAATTTATAAAATATGTGATGTTACAAAGGTTGGTGAAATTGATTGTGAATGTACGCGTCAATAAATATAGCGCTGGATGTGTATTAAAGAAATCAACTGCACCAAGGTATAACGATGATTTACATGAAACTAAGAAGTAATGCAAAAACCGATATTTTTTTCGAAAAGTAGGATATCGATAAATCAAAATACGCACATGCCTACTCATGAATAACAGCTAAGGGCTCGCAAATTGTTTAACACGGAATTCCTTTTATCCTTACATAGAGTTGCGCGCCAACACATCTATTCTTCTCATTGGCTGCTCATACATTTTTACTGTATTAATTCGTAATATGACAGAGGTTTTCAGAAGTATTTCGAGAAGAGAAATAATTAGTAGAAAAGCAATATCTTGTGTAACGCGTCATTTCAGTTCAGAATATTTCTTTTTACTGATTTTCCTTCAAATTTTTCACTCGTAAATATTGCTCCTATCAACTAATTAGAAAGAAATTATTTGTTTGATTTTATGCCTAGGATTTTACCAAGGTAATTTGACAGCCTGAAAATAAACTAGCATGCTATTTATGTTGATAGCTTAAATTATTTATACCGACTAAAAAATTTAATTTTATACGCAATCATCATAAAAAGAAGAGGGCGTCGAGATAGATCCAACCGATCCGTTACAAACATGGAGGATATATTGTGCACGATCAGTTAAGTCAATGATTTTGATTTCATTGACGGTCAGTCGCGCACTCGGAGCTTGAGGATTGGGAGGCGAGGCGGGCGCACCGGTCGAGACGAGGGCTTCAATCGACCGAGGTGGCCGGTCCGACATCGGGTGGCGCCTTGATGTTATGTTCAGAAAATAAACATTGGGTACACCTTAACAACAGTTTATTCACCAAAAGTTATACAACACATTACACTCTTTGAGTCAGGGTTATTCACAATTTTCCTGAAAGTGTTTTTGGCACTAATGACTCATTGTCCCCGTGCTCCCCAAGCACGGATCCCGGCCCCAGGGCAGCCTATGCTGTGAGTGGCCAGCTCGCCCAATAGGAGTCTCCAGTCGCCTCTCTCAGCCACTTCCCGTGCTCGTTCGCCAAGGTCCGATTGCAAGCCCCGTCAGCCTGTCACTGGGCAGTCTCCGGTCGTCTCCGCAACGGCGACCCCTCTGCCTCTGTCACGGCAGCTCCCCAGCTTCTACTCCGCGCTCTCTACTGACTGTATTCTTGGCTGACTCTATTCTTGGCTATTCCGAGTTGAGAGAGCTATACTTCAGTATATTTCTGAAGAAGGCCACAACAAGGTGGCCGAAAAGTCAGCTCCATCGACCAAGACGCGGCTTATTCCGGACAGCCAAGAATACAATGACTTCGACCGCGGAAGCTTACGAATCTCTGCTGACTGGTCGCTGACTCTGCTGCGGGCCCCTTTTGTACTAGCGGCGACGTCACGGCGGCGATTCACCACGCGCCTCTGGTCCCGGAGGCTGTCCACAAGAAAGCGGCGAGCCCCGGAAACGCGCGTCGCCGCGCCACGTGCGCGCCAATTCATTGTGGCGCCGCCGAGACACTTGAAACCATCGCCTGCACCAGCATTAAGCCTAGTACTCGCGTTCGTCAATCCGTTGCCCAATGAGACGCGATCGAGAGGGGCCACAGTGGGAGCTGCCCGACGGTGGATTGTGTTATCGTATTGTGCGCCACACCGGTCGTGCAGTTACCACCACCGCCCATTGTTGGTGGCGATGGATAGACGAAGGAATTTGTACATAACCTGTTCCGGGATGTAGACATCCGCCTCACACAACGCAGAAAGATGACTGACTTATCCACCTTGCGCAAACCGATCCACAGGCAACGATAGATGCCAATTCAGCGGGCTGTACAGCATGTGCTGGGTTTTGGTTCTGTTTGGGTTCATGCTGTAAGTCGCAGTGCCTTTGGCGGGCGGTTGCACGACACAGTTGGTCACCTCACGCCGTTCCTTACGATGAGGGCCACTCTCACTCCAGCAGCGTCGTTAGTCTCGCCTGGACGTCAGATATAATGGACATGGCGCAATGAAAATTGGCAGCGGGGCACATCTTCAATGGGGAGGTGGCTCAGAGTATCAGCTGATGTCACAGCAGTACCTCTGAGCGGGAGGTCGTAGGTTCGAGTCTCGACGGTGGCAGGATTTTCGACACTAGCTTTTCAGCTAGATCGAATTCGGTCGCTGTCTGGAGGAGAATTCTAGCGGCCGGCTGCTCTGATTGCTAGTTTTACGTGGTTTCTCCTATCAACACCAGACGAATGCCGGAACAGTGCCCGAACAAACGGGGCAAGGACCGCACGGAATCTTTCCATTCTCTTCTTTGTTCTATCCTCTCCCTTACTTACACGCACTTACTCTAACATGCACTACACACCACACTTGCCGGGAGGCCGGTGGGGACCTTCGAGCTGCTCTTGGATGGCACGGTGCCCCGCTGGTGGGAGATATCTGGTTGGGGAATCTCCGCTAGCCGACGGTAAGTCGGTGCGGGATCTCACTGACTAGCTAGGGAAGAATATTGCCACCTCCCGAGGAAAAGACATGCACTACACTTTCGGGACTAATGACCTGGACCGTTATCGCGCCCAAAATCCTCAATCAATCAATAAAAATGACAGTGAAAAGTCTCACTTCTACCTTACAGGTTACGACCACCCAACTGGTCTCTGAAGGTGCAGAGTGGAGCGTCAAGAAGAACGGGTTGTGTTATCGAAACACACGTCCCACCAGCCTAGTTTGCTGGTGTGGGGCGCGGTATTTTATGATACACATTAACTGATAGTTGACCTCACGGAAAAAGGAGTGCACGGTATGTTCAGTTACTGCAAGGGGGAACCCTACCGTTCGGTAATGCCCACGCTCATGCCTTATTTCAACAAGACTACGCTCGTCCTTATTCCTCTGCCGCCTCTCGAGCGTGGCTTGAAATTATGGATACTCTGATGTAAATAGCCGCATCACCAGAAGTCTCACTGATCGAAAACGTTCAAAGTGCTACAGACGGTGCTATTAGGACTCCACCCTACCAACCAATCTGCAAGACCTGCGCGCTCAAATGGAAGCTGTGTGGATGAACTATCAAACGACTTCATTCGAGACCTGTATAATTCCATGTCGCGGCGTTTGGAGGCGTGTGTTTTCTAACATGGCGTCCTGATGCCACACTAACATGGACCTCCTGTGGCCATGTACCGCAATAAATTATGGTGCCAGCAATGTGGAAGTGTGATCATTTCGTATGTATGGCACCATTTACCTGCATAACAATAATGATCGCCATCCACCATATCATAGATGAAGCATTGTTTATGACGATGAAGGTGTAAATTGCAAAAATTTCTTAATAAATTCCTTTTGTTTTGAAAATTCTCTGATAAATATATTAACCATTCTGCGGATCAATGCTTTATTAGAAGTTTTTAAAGAACAATAATATTACTTATACATTTTTGCCCAATATTTTATGGACAGGAATGACAGTCATCTTACGTGTTTAATTATTTTAAAATATACTAAATATATTTTACTAAAACTAAATAGAAAACGTACCAAACCCCTTCCGATGCAGGATTCACTTAATGATCCTAATTATTTAGCTGCTCATGAATATGACCATTCATAGAATCAAGGCACTTCAAGTACGTGGCTCAAAACCGAACCCACATTCCACGCGACGCAAATCCGGGACGCGTCTGCCGGTCCCGCGTTAGCGACGCAGTCTTTCATGAAGTACGGCTTCCGAGAAGTGCCGTGCGAGAGAAGTTGTGCTGCGATGAAATGTGCCGCCTCCCCGTCCCATCACTCACCCCTTCCCCAGCCCTTCGCTCGTGGCACCTCGTCTCGATTTCCCAGTTTCGATACTCCCCGTAGAGACTGCCGCGGAGACTTGCGGAGGTGGAGACGGCGGTGGCGGGAAATGGGCACCAGGGTTTGAGGGGGCGGGACTGGGAAGGTGGTGGTGGGGAGAGGGACAGGGGCGGCGGCCCTTTCTTGCAGCCACTGATCCGCCTCTTATTAAGGCTTTCCTTCAAATTCCGAGGAAAGAGGGACTTTCAGACACGGAAGTCTAGGTTTTACGTTAAGCGCTCGAGGTTCGGTGTGTGTGTAGTTAGGTTTTACGGCCAGCTGTCTAAGTGCCATGCTTCGGTTTCGGTAATAAAATTCTAGATCAATAAATCTTTTGCCTAAGGAACTGATTTAATGAGGAGCATCGTTGATTTAGTATTTCGTGGAACGTTTGACAAAACAGCAAATACTGATAATTCATGCATTAATTAATTTTTTGTGGTAATGTGCGACTTAGTTTCATTTTCGTATTGATTTGCGAATCTCATTTCGGGCATATTAAACGAACTCTAGCTTGTTATCAACAATTCAATTGGTTTTCGAATTTCGAATTGGAATATATATATATATATATATATATATATATATATATATATATATATATATATATTTCAAAATTGCAAGCAAAAACTTTTTCCGATGTCTTCTACATCTACAATATATTGATGATAGGGATATTTTCCTTAATGAAATCAGTTCTTCAGATCTTTAAGTAAATTTTGTATACAATTTTCGGGAATATCAGTAGTTTTCACGTTCTTTTGGGTGTAAAAATGTTATTTTTCAACAATTATTTCCCCCAAAGCGGCACGAAATATTTCATTTTCTTTTTCCGGGGTATAGCGAAAGCCGCTAAGAAAATAGTGGCATAGGTTCCGTTTTCGGTTCTATATTAATGATTGAGATATTTTTCTTTAATGAAGTATGTTTTAAAAATTCGTATTTTAAATAAGGTAATGAACATTTTTTTAAACTATTCGTTTTCACCTATTTTTTAACGTGACATTAAATTTAAAGCAATTTATGAAACAAATTTTCAAATATTGCTCAAATTGATTTTTTTTTTAATTTTTCCTTTTTTTTCTTCGGATACAGAAAAGAATGTTAAAAATGGCACAGGTATAATTCTCTGAGTTTTTGAAAAATGCTAAATTTAGAAATAATTCTGGAATCTCTGTGCTGTTGCAGCGCCACAATTTTTTTCTGTGCAGAAGACGATTGCAGAAAAATAGGGAAAAATACGAAAATTAGAGCGTAAAGAAAATCATAGATTTTGGGGCATGTAATCAGATGTAATATTTTTAATGGAAGTTATTTGAAGGCAGCTCTTTGGACACAAAGGAAGTGGGTGACGAATAAGAAATTTTTTGGTTAATATAAAATCTATAAGAGGTTTGATGTGTATGAATTATTGGAGAGGGCAACTGTGGGATTAGGACATCGGCGACAGAGACAATATTAATATGAATGAAGAAATATTTGTAACAAAAGATGATACAATAATGTATATGGAAATATAATGTTACCTCTAGTCCACAAAAATATTTTTCATATATCTTTTCATTCCCGTGTTTTTCATAAGACGCCTTGAAGCAAAATATTATTCAAGATGGAAGTTTATCTTTTAGAACTGCAGGACTACGTTGCATATCTTACAATCTGCACTTTACTTATGGTTCCTTCTGCGGCACCTCTCCTAGGTTTACCTTCTTTGATACCATCTGTCGGCAGATTTCTTGGGGTCGTGCATACATTTTCTCCTTGGCATTTTCTTCTCGCATTGTTTTCTTTCCATAATGAACTGCTAACACCCTAAGGTAAATTAGAGCACTGCAGTATAGCTGTGTGAAGGTCTTATATTCGTGATTGCCGCCATTAAAGGACCAATGCTTGCAATATAAAAGGGAGACCAAAATATGCAATGTTATTTGTTTTAACTTCGAACACGTTTGGGTTATATGAGAGGAATTCTGTAGCGCGAAAATCGTTCAAATTCGGAGGAAAATTAATGAAATTAAATTTTTAGTTTATTCTTATTGAATATGAACTTACTGCAGAACTTTACAGGTGTTTCACCTGAATATATAATCCTCAAATATTTTTTGAAATTTGACATTTGTTTTTAAAAACTAAAATTCATATACCATTTCTTGTAAATGTATTTCGACCCTACACTACACTTTTACGTCACTACTCTTCTCAACAATACATTACTTTTTTACAGCTCGTAGAAAGTTCATGATTATTTCAAGTTGTACATTCAAAAAATAAAATGCCATATTAACCGGATTGTTCAAAAAAACATTTGCGCAATTTATATAGTAATATTTCAATTTAATTCTAATGATAATTTTAGAATATGAAAAAATGTACAAAATAAATACTGATGTACTTCATCAACTCAATTTACAATGTGAAAGTTATATTAAAATAATGTAGTTCAAAACAAATTAATTTCGTAATTACTTTAATTTCTATATTTCTTCATCGTTTGCTCTCCTTATGTATGAATGCAGGGAAATGAAATTTTTCAGTGGTCTCCAGATGTCACTAATGGCATTTTTAATATGTTAAATAGATTCAAATAAAGATTTAAAACGTAAGTTTTGAACTGGAAAATTCTCTAAAAAACACCTTACGTTAGTGCTTCTCATCCCCATCCTAGTTTTCTTAGACGAAACAGCAGCTGTAACAAAGGCTCCAATCTTTTGAAACATTGTACAAATCTGAGCTGCCAAGCTTCAGGCCCAGGGGGTTCTTAATCCAAAGATTAGACCTCCGGGAACACTATCAGCAGTGCGGAGAAATCTCGACAAATTAAAACAAAAGACTGAAAATTAAGAAAAGAATTCCGCCTAGTGTGCAGCAACCCGGCGCCTCATCCCGTTCATTTTAATCTCGCCGCAGCCCCTCATCAGCCCTTGGGTGTCGTGGAGGCGCTCGCGCGAGCCCAGCCCAGCCCAGGCCCGAGGAGGAGCAGGGGAAGGCCGCGAGGGCACGCCCTAGGGCGACCTCGCCCGCGGCGGAGATGTCGTCATCGTTCTCGCCTCCGCCCCCGCCCCGCCCCCTACCCCCGTGCCCCGCCGCCGCCTCTAACGCCACCGCTTCCGCAACCGTTACCGGATCCGCCACATCCGCCGCCGCCGCCTCCACATGAAGTTCCCTGCTCTTGCAACCAGCGCCATTTCTGCGTTGTCTTCGTCTCCGTCGGCGCGGGCTTACGCCTGGCACATGCGGCTTCTAGACCGGGAGACCGACGCGTCGCGTTATCGTCGCCCTTTTCTTCTCTGGTCGCGATTAGTTACTACACTCCGATTTAACTGTACTGTCCCTTCAAGGTCGCGAACTGGAAGGAGATTGGGGACACTGCCGTGAGGTTCCCGATTGGATGACAGTGTATCCCTATCCTTCTTGCTCCTGACATTGAAGAAACACTTTGTTTAAATGGGAGTATAATTTCATTTCAGTCCCAAAGTTGCAGGACCTACTCGGGCACTCTCCGTCCCTCATATGTCTTTGGCTGTCGGGTTCTGCCGTCCCTCTTACCGCTGCCATCGATTCTCTTCCTACATATTCCAGTCCCACCGCCCTCAATGTTTCTACCGTCATGGGTTCTCTCGAAGTTTACACGAATTGTCTTTCTCCTCCATTATCTTCTCTCTCGTATCGTCTCTCCGGACATTGTTGCTTCGCCACCCATGTATACTAGACCGCCAACCCTCTAACCAAAGATTCTTACTGCCTGCTTCTGGTGGGGCAAGGTAGTAGTAGTTTCTTGAGATATCGCAGGTAGTCGTACCAAACCAATTCTACTTCTCCATTTCCGCTCTCGTTATACCACACCTATCACGGTACCATTTTCTTGTGATTTCACAGATACTCTCCTACCACAGCACTTCTACATTTACATTTTCCGCTCCCGTTGCACCGCACCCATCACTGCCACCACCGCCACCACCGCAGCGAGAGTGCACCACCATCGGAGTGCAACCACCTCGAAGTTTACGCGACTTACCGCTTCGTTATCTCCGCGGCCTCCGTCGCGCCGAGTCACCGGTGTATGCGCGGCCGCCTCGCCGCCACCTCTCTAACCACCATCGTGCCCCGCCGCCCCCGCCGCCCCCGCCGCCCCCGCCGCCCCCGCCGCCCCCGCCGCCCCCGCCGCCCCCGCCGCCCCCGCCGCCCCCGCCGCCCTCGCCGCCCTCGTTGCCCCTGCCGCCCCCGTCAAGGGAGTCGCCCCCGCGGCCCTCGCCGCACCCCGCCAATGGCGCCACCCCCCGCAGAGCGCGTGGGCGGGCGGAGGCGCGCCCGGGCATTTTGCGCCCGTCCGGCAACGCGCCGGCGACGGGCCGCATTTGCAATGCAAATTCCCGCAGCAACTCCCAGCGCCCCGCGCCGTGCTCCCCGCGCACCGACGGCGGCGCCCCGGCATCAGCAGCAGCAGCGGCGGCGGCGGCGGCGGCGGCGGCGGCGGCGGCGGCGGAGGCGCTTCCTCCTTCCTACGGCCTTTCGGCGTCTTCCGCGCCGCCGCCGTCGCGCCAACGCTGCTGCCTTGGGCTTCACCTGCGCCTTCGCTACTTCCCGTTCTTCTCCTGCACGTCCCTTTTTCCTGCCCAGCCCCTGTCCCGCTACTCCTCTTTCCCTGCTCTAACCCCTTTTCCCCGGTTCCTTTTGGGCTCCTTTCCTGCCTAGTTCAACTCCTTCCCACATTTTGCTCGTCTCCTTCTCTGCTATTTTTGCTTCTTTGTCGCTCTCGTCCATTTCTTGCCCCGGACATCTATTCTTTCTCTGCATCTCACTGCTCCTTCCTTTGACTTCCTTCTCTCCGGTTCCTTCTCTTCTCGTCGCCTTCCCCGTCCCTCTCCTTCCCACCTTTCGCCACACTTTCCTGCTTTTCCCTTGCTTCTTTCTCGCCCTCCTCCTGTGTTCGGCCTCTTTCCTACCGATCCCCTGCTCCTACCCAGCTCTGGATCCCTCATGTTTCCCTGCTTCTAACTGCCCCTACCTTCCTCTAAACCGCTTCATCTCGTTTTCTCCTCCCCTTCCCTGCCCCTTCCGTCTCCTATCCATCTGCCTCACCTCTTCCGGGGGTTTTCCTTGCTCATCCCTGCATCTTCTCTATTCCTTCCTTGCTATTTCTCAGCTTTTCTGCTTCTCTGTCCCTACTTCTCCCATGTTCCTTTTTGTTTGCTCTCTACTCTTTTCTGAGCATTGCACGCTCCTCCGATCTTTCCATCCTCTTCTCTTTCTCAGCATCTGCTACATTTCTGCTACTTCTCTGTTCCTTTTTCTTATTCCCTGCTCTTCCTCTTGTGCAACTAGATAACGTAGTCTCGCTTTCATCTATGCTCCTTTGCAATCGTTGAAATTCAATATCCCTTTCTCGTTGTCATCTTCGTTGAACATTGATTTCACTCATATTCTCGACACCTTAGATATAATTCTACCATTATTTTCATGTCGTTTATTTCCATAGACACATTTGTCGTTATCAACAATGCTGTCATCATAATTACCATTGTCGATTAAGATTATCCTAACAATCATTTTTGTCATAATTGTCTTAATAATTATTGTCAACGCATTTCGTCTATTGTCTTACTTTGTACTACTTCTTTTTTACACCTGTATGTTTTAATTTTCTTCCTGAGTTCCGACTACCTATCACCGTACTATTCCTAAATAATCAATTTTCATCTTTGCATTCCTCTACTCTTTTATTCCTCCTTTTCTTTCTTTATTCATTCATCATTCGCCCCGATCACTCCCTCCCTCTCGTCTCTTCTCTCCACTTTCATTCTTATATTCGTGTTCCCTCATTCCTTCGCCTTCACCTTGGCGCATTTTAGCTCACCGAACACGCCGTTCCTCTGCCTTTGTTTATGCATGGCGTATATAGGGAGAACAACACTCAATGTGCTCCTGACGACACGGACGTTCGCGCGCCGGGTCGTAGTATATCTTCAAAATGTCCCAGAACTTTTTTGTACCCCTTTTTTCGCCGCGGCGTTTGCCTCTCCTCTTCTCGATGTCGGAGCGGAGCGTGCGCCCGCGGCGTCGAGACGACGTCCCGACGTGCCAGTGGGGCGAAAGATACCCCGCTCCTCGTTGCCCTCTCCGCCCGCCACCTCGTGCGCGCGCATGAGGGCGAAGGTGCATTCGCACGGACCCATATCTTCCCACATTCCCCCTTGCGCCCCGCCCTTCTACCCAACCCTGCCCTCTACCCCCCCATCGCACTCAACTCAGCCTACCCCAGCAGCTCTGCCCTGTGCTGCAGAGCACAGCGCAGCTTTGCCCGGTCTTGCCCCGGCCTGCCCAGCCATGTTCACTGCCCAGCCCAGCTCAGGTCAGCCCAACCCGACCCGACCTAGCCCCAGCCCTGCCCAGTTATATAACCCACTCCTACCCTGCTCTACCCGTTCACTGACCCCGCCATACTCAGCCCGGTCTGTCCCACCCCATCTCAAGGTACCCCACATTAACGTAATTCTTCTCTTTCCACTCACTTTGGACTGCCGCACTCCGCCATGCCTCATTCCTCCCCCTGTCAATCCTCCTCGCCTCACTCTGCCCGACAATATTTCTCCTCGTTCCGCTTTGTCCCGCATTATGTCGTCCGCCCTATTCGGCCCTTCCCATTTTGCCCCGTTCCGTTTCGCCCCGCTCTTTTCGGTCTCGTCGCATTTGGCCCGCTCTATTCGTCCTGTCCTATTTAGCCCCGTCCCGTTTCCTCCATCCCCATTCCGCCATGCCGCTTTCTGTCTATTCCCGTTCCGCTCCGCCATGCTCCATTTGGCCTAGCTTCATTTCTCCCCGCACCCCTTCACCTTTCCCGCTTAGTGATTTCGGGCGCGTCAACTATTATGGTCATTAGTCCCGTAAGTATAGTGCGTGTTTTTGCTCGGGAGGTGGAGGTGCTCTTTCCCCGCTGGATGGCGAGATCTGGCGCCCATCTACCGTCGGCTAGCGGAGTTTTCCGCTAACAGTATTCCCCACCAGCGGGGAACCGCCCAAGTCAGGACACGTTCTAAGCTCCCGACCGGTCTCCCGGCATGTGTGGTAGTGTAGTGGATCTTAGTGTAGGTGTGTGTAAAGGCTGAGGTTAGAGGGATGTGGTAGGAGAGATCGCGCGCGGTTCATGACCCATTTGTTAGGGGTACTGCTCCGGTATTCCCCTGGTGTAGAGCGGAGAAACCACGGCAAACTAGCGATCAGAGCAGCCGGCCGCTAGAATGCTCCTCCAGACAGCGACTGTAGTCGACCAAGCTGACAAGCTAGTATCGCAAACCCTGCAGCCCAGGATTCGAACCCAGGACCTCCCGGTTAGAGGCACTGCAGTGACATCAGTTGATGCACTGAGCCACCTCTCCCGGTTTACCCGCTTCGTGTGCCGCCCCGCCCCGTTCCGCAGCACCCGTCTCGCTGCGCTCCGGCGCTGGCGCCGTCGCCGGCAGCGCGAGCGAGCGCCGCTCCACGCCTCAATTCCGCTAATTTCGTAACGAGATTACACGCCGTCACTTGGAGGCCGGAACAATCGCGCAGCGCCGCCCCGCGCCGCCGGCGCTCCTGGCGCCGCCCTGCCCCCCACCCCGCCCTCAACCACCCCGTACCCCCCGCCCCCCCGCGCCTCATCACGCTGCGCCTCGCCCCGCCTCGCCGCCGCGCCGCGTCGTCGCCTCGTCGTCCGCTTTTCCGTTTCGTCGCCGGCGCTTGTCGCGATGATGCCTGTGGCTGGCGCCGAGGCAGCGAGGGGACGCCGCCGCGGAGGCGGGGCGGAGCGGGGGCGGAGGGGGTGATGGATATGACGGCCCGGATTTACTGGGGACGGTGGCCGTTCGCGACAACGGTGTTGACATGTCGCCGCTTCGGCAGCGACGATGGCGCCCACGACAATGTTACTGGAAGCAGCCAGCGCTGTTGGCGGGGTGTAAGACGTATACGCTAACAAGCTCGTCATGTGATGTGGGCGGAGGCAGTGGGGGATAGAATGCTCGCGTGAGTTGGCCCAGACTAATGTTTTGTCGTGCGTTGTCAGGAACGAGCTTGCGATGTTGGAGATATACTCGTACATGTGTAGCTTTCGAAGGTATTGAATCACAGCAAGATAGGAAATGGAGCGTATGTGTGCGTAGTGAACGCACGAATTCATGTGTTGCAATAATTTGGTTGCTAGTGCAACATCATAATAACATACACGGGGAGAGGGTGAATTATTTCACATGTGTTTTGCTATTTCATACCTTTTAGCATTTTTTAAAAATTGACTACTGTTTTTAAATTAATTTTTATCATAAAAAGTAGATAAATACCATAAACGCAATGCAGTGTTCCCATTTGATAAATGATTAGTACTCGGATACAATTATTGACAAAAATGTGTAGTAAAGGCAACATTCATAATATTAATAAATATTAAGTTAATTCATAGTTAAGTGAATATAAATTATCAGTGAACATGATTGTAGCAGGCACCTCCTGCCATTATCTAGCAGGCTCCAAATGGGGGAGTCGTAGACGAATGCTCAATAAGAACTTTGTATTCACCTCGGGGCAGCAGGATCTTTCGGTTGGAAGAAAGGAAATCCAAATGCACACACAAATCAATAAAAATTTACCTATGTATTCAGAAATTAACTGTGAATTCAAGTCGCAATCAGAGAAAGAAAACACTCATTTACACATCTTTAATTTTTACTCTCAAATCAAGTACTTTTTCAAAAAATTATTTTTTTTATTAATTCTACAGTGCTCTCGAATATCTTGCTATTACTTGCAATAACCCCTCATAATTAAATTAACATACAAATGATAACTTTATACTTATCAAGTTCGTATGAATAAATGAAAATTTTGTATAACGTAACAACACAATACAGAGTAAACAGTCGTTTCATCAAATGATTACAAATTACACACAAGATTGTTGGGCAAATCTTTAAACAAACTGTACAAGAATGCTATAAAGGGTTTAAGGCATTTATATATTTCATTCTGTGAACACAGTTCCGCTTTCAGTCCTATATAATCTTTCTTAACAAGTGTAGTAACTTTTCTATTTCCCTCGATTTACGTTGCCTTTAATTAGTTTATTCGGGTGCGACTGCGTCTCAAATACGAAATGCTAGCGGTCGTCGGTCTTCCGCCTCGCAATGCACTCCACAGTCCCGTTAACAAAACCTTTTTACTTTGTTACCTCGGTCAAAGTCGCGTACCGCAGTCCGTAGCACAGAGAACCTGACCTTCGCTGCTAGCGCCGTCACCCCGCTGCGTCGCTCCGTTGAAGACCTCCGCAAAACGCTAGGGCTGCGCCGTTGCCTACGGCAACGTGCGTTGCGTTCGTACGGCAACGTGCGTTGCGAGGCTACGGCCTCGAATTCTCCTCTCGCCAAAGTCCACCCAAGTTACGCTTGCTCCCGTCTTCCGTCTTCTTCTTTCTTCTTTCGTTTTCTTCTAAAGGAAAGGCCCATCCACTAGTGTTTTATTCTTTCTTCCTTCACATTCATCCAAATTCTGGCCCGCTTGATACGTTGGACGCCTGTAAGCGTAGAGTTCCTTACGCTTTGCAAGCAATTTACGGCGTCTGAATGATTCTGGCGTTGCTCACGGCACTCATTCGTTTCACCACGACTTCACCATGCTTAAGCTAGGTCGAATTCAGTCGCTGTCTGGAGGAGAATTCTTGCGGCCGGCTGCTCTGATCGGTAGTTTTCCGTGGTTTCTCCGATCAGCACCAGGCGAATGCCGGAGCAGTACCCTACCGAACGGGCCACGGACCGCGCGCGATCTGTCCTTCCTCTTCCTTGTCCTATCCTCTCCCCTTACACACACACACTTACACTAACAAGCACTACACTACCGCATATACCGGGAGACCGGTCGGGAGCTTAGAGATTGTCCCGACTGGGGCGGTGCCCCGTTGGTGGGAGAGTCCTGGTTAGGGGGAAACCCCACTAGCCGACGGTCGGTCGGCGCCGGATCTCGCCATCCAGCGGGGGAAGATCACCGCCACCTCCCGAAAAAACATGCACTACACTAACGGGACTAATGACCGAAGCAGTTGACGCGCCCGGAAACACGAAAAAATCAATCAATCAAATCCATACTTAAGTTTTTACTGACATTTAAAATACGCAAATTCTAATGTTCAAATGCGCCGGCTACTTAATCCACTTCAAATACTATTGAAACTACGTCGATTCAGCTATTCTCTTAACATTTTCTACTCAATTTCAGTTCTGTGCACAATGGTGGATTTTACACAGTTTCTTGCACTCACAACTAACGCAAATTACTACTCCACGTACTATTAAACATCTTTTCCGACCAATACTCTTACGGCGTCTCGGACTAGAAAATAAACTATTCAGCCGGTGACTCGATCAAGAAGAGCCTCTGGTCAGCTGTTCGCAGTATTTATGTGGCAGTCTTTTCACGGTAAGGGAGGTGACACGTCATGACCCTCCTAGGACTGACCCGGCATGCATATCTACCCCGGAAAACTCTTCGTTCTGTCGCGTATGCCAAATCGCGCTTCTGCACCAGCGGCATGCGCGTTCTTCGAAATTCCGCATTCGTGGGACGCGAAAGTTGCGTGGGCAGCTAGGACGTTTTGGTGGGCATTACTAAACGTGGATATGGATACAACAGGTCAAATAAAAAATTGAAAATTATAATTATGTTTATTTAATTTTTTTGGAAAAAATGTTTCGGGTACTGGGATTGTCGCCATCATCAGGTCAGCTGAAATTAAGTATATAAAGTGTTAAGTTAAAAACAACACAGGCTGAAAGCAAAAATAATTTGTATGGTGCATGTATTAATATCACTTCTATTGTGAAATCCACAAGCGTAGTACCTGCTTAAGTGGCTCAGGGCATCAACTGATGTCGACAGTGTCTCTGACTGGAATGTCATAGAGTTCGAGCCCCGAGGGAGTGGCGGGATTTTTGACAACAGCTAGATAGCTAGGTCCAATTCAGATGCTGTGTGGACTGATGTCCAGGAGGATATTAGCGGCCAGCTGCTCTGATCGGTACTTTCCCGTGGTTTCTCCGATCAACACCAGGCGAATGCCATGGCAGTACCCAAACAAAAGACGCAAGGGACGTGTAAAAGTTTGCCTTCCCTTTCCCTCTCCTATCCTTACTCTCACTTACAAACACACTTACACGCACTACACTACCACACGTTAGGAACTTCTGGTTTATCTCGGTTTTGGCGGTGTCTCGTTGATGGGAGATGTCATGTTGGGAAAAACTCGTCAGGCGACGTGTAGGATCTCATTGTTCAGTGGGGATGAACACCGCCACCTTACGTAATGAAAACATGCACTACCCTAACGGCAAATATTTCCACAGCAGTTGAAATACCCGAAAATATGAAATAATCAATCTCAAGCATAATTCAGAATTGTTAAAAACATTAAAATAAATTCGAGAATATTGCAGTGTTCACCATGACGTGTCCTGATAACTGAGGTTAATCACAGCTTGAGGTAGAATGGGAGGTCGTCTGTGACGAGTGCAGAAGTGCACTGCACTCGCCACAGATGACATATTGTTTTAGAAAAAAATAAAAAATTTAAGACATTTCTTTGTGTGTTTTTGGCTCTTTCGTCATTGCCTTGTTTCTCTCCTCTGGGTCTGCATAAAACAGTCACCCTGAGGCCACAGTACACCAGCTTCGGGAGCACTGGTTGCCATCGGGAATACATACAATAATTCAGGCTCAGGAAAAACTAGGTTCGTAGAGTGAGGTACGGAAACATTTAGTTCAACGTGACCCAATAATCTTAAACTATTTTCACAGTTTTTCGAGCAAATAAAACTTATATTTTGTTCTCTTATTACTAATTACTGGGTTATGTACGCGAGAGGAATAAGTTTTTAGTCAGTAAAACTTTCGACCTCATCCTGTTATCGTTTATAGGATTCTCAGTACATTTCTCAGTTTTTTCTCGAGAATTCATAACGAACGCTCCTTGAATTGTAACAGGAATCACAGTAACAGGAGTCAGATTTCAGTGCGACACGGCAGACTGCACGTAGAGAGAAAAGAGAGTAGAAACGAGAAGGGATGAGGCAGAAGAAGGGAAGAGGAATAAGTGGAGAAAGTGGCCGTAAAAACTCCCTGGGCATTTTCCGGGCCTTGAGCCCAGCTTTTCCGGAAGGTCTGCTCTAAAGAACCTATGATTCTGAATCTTAGTATTCCGACATTTCTCCCCGAAAGGTATTGCGTACTAAAACGTATCTTCAATACTCATTAATATTATTATCGAAGTTGTTCATATTTTTCTAAGAATGAAGACTTAACGTTTTGTCGTTTTGCATTTATGAGTGTTTAAGCCTCTTGAGGAACGAATCAAGGTCCCACTGCCCCTTGTCAATTTTAGCATCCAGTTCCCCTAGTAATGGAGGGAGAACTTTGCGGTCAGGAAACATGGCAATTTTTAATCTTCTTATCAAGAAGTCGACAGATATTCATGCCTAGACGTCTGTGAAGTTATCTTCAGTTGTTTCGGAGCATTGTGCAGAAGCCAATATGATGTGCTACAACAGGCGTGTTCATGGTACCATTTGATGACAATAAAAAGCCACATTACAAATATTTTAAAAAATCCACACGTGTTCCAGGGATACATAAAACATGATATTATTGTAGCTCATTCTATATGCCAAGGATATTCAACATATTTCCGGGTCTTCCCGTTTTTAATATCAGTAAAATCTCCACATACCGCACTCTATGCATGTGCTTAACATTTTTTTCAAATGATCCATATATATTACTATAATTTCTACTATCAAACAATATATTTAAATAGTAAATACTATATAATTCATAAAACATACAATCTGATTTAGGAGTTAAAGGAATCAAAGTAATAACGAAAACAAAACTTGTTTTTAAGCATTTTTTGTCTCTGTAATATCGCACATAATTAAGTAATCCAAGAAAATCGACACTCTCCCAGCAATTTTGTGCAAGCGATATTTGTCTAAACGATTTTAAACGTAACTTAACATGAGTACCGATTTCATACGGAGAGAGAGACAGAGAGAGAGAGAGAGAACTGGGTGAGAAATGGCAGAGTATTCTCAATTTCGAAAAGATAGGCATTGTTTGATAACATAATACTTGTTGACGGATATATTCTTAATTAAATGAAATAAAATAAATCTAAATATTTTTTCAATCTTACTTTAATATTACAGTACGTATTGTTTTCAAACCGATTTGTTTTGTTTTATCTGATTTCATGCAAAATAGATAATGAGTAAAAAATACTTTTTTAAAAAGAATATTACGACGCCCCGTGATATTTCCCTTCTTGTTTTCTGGAGCGTGAAAATACCCTGTGAACCCAATGAACTATAAGTGCGTCTGATACTACGAAACGAGGAGTCAAACAAACAACTGGAGAGGTATTTTCTGGAATTAATTGGTCGCCGAGGTCCTTGGCTGATCCTCTGGGCTGCACCCTGCTCTTTTGCGGTCGCCAATTAGCACGGTCTCGCGACCGGACGAGCAGCTCCGCGCGCCACTCGTTGCTTTAATGCGAGAAACACAGCCAGCGGGAACAAGGGCGCCGCGCCGCGCCGCGCCGCGCCGCATTCGCTTCCTTCGCCCCCGCTGTCGGCCCCGCAGTCACCGCCACCGGCCCTGTCACGACCACCGCAGCCGTCACCACCGCCACTATCACCGCACTGTCGCCACCGTTGCTTCCATCACCGGCTTGGATGTCTCGTTGCTCTGCAGCACCGCTGACCGGGAGGTTCTAGGCTTCCACTTTCGACGGGAGATTTTTGATTATTACCATACAAATGCCGGAGCAGTTAGTTGACAACCGGATCTCGGACCGGACCTATCTTTCCTTCCTCGTCTCTGATCCTTCCATTCCCTTACGCACAAAAATCATCATTATCGTACATCGCCGGAGTCCGGTCATAAGGTCAGAGCCTGTCCCTGGAGCGCTGCATGCTGATGGAGATATCTGGAGCATCTATGTAGTTCTGCGCTGAATCTTATGTTTCAGTGGGGAAGAAACACTGTCACTACAAGGAGATAACGTTCTGTACACTTACGGGAATAATGACCGTAATAATTGAAACGTCCAGAAACTAAAGAGCCAATCAATCAGTCAAGCTACTTTCATTCTCGACGCCACAATCGATGCCGACGTCACCATCACCGTCGACCCCACCACCACCGCGTCTTGGCGGTAATCACCGTGACGCCAACACGCGCACCCGCTCCGGAGTAGACGCTGGCGAGCGGGATCGAGAACTAGTTAGCGGCGGCAGCGATACTTGAAGGTGGATGGCAAACGACGGCGGCGATACACTCCCCGCCTGCCCCACCACGCCTTCCTGGGCTGTGCATGCGGTTCCGTTGCCCTCGCCGCACTTCCCCGCTGGCGGCACGCGAATCACGACATCGCCGCACTCCGGTGCCACTGTCCACACCTCCCTTCCTGCTCGCCCGGCACGCCCACCCCACACACTCTGCCCGCCCGTCCCTCCGTCCCGCCCGTCCGTCCCGCCCGTCCGTCCCGCCCGTCCGTCCCGCCCGTCCGTCCCGCCCGTCCGTCCCGCCCGTCCGTCCCGCCCATCCGTCCCGCCCGTCCGTCCCGCCCATCCGTCCCGCCCGTCCGTCTCGCCCTTCCCGCCCGTTCTGCCCGCCGCAGTGGAGTGTCGTGAGCGGAGAATGAGATGCGCGGACGGCCTGGAGAACTCGCGGGTGGAGACGGCATCAGAGACGACGGTGGCGGGGATCGCGGTTACGCTGGCGGCAGAGTTGCGTTCAGATGGCGGGAAGGGGGTTGGTGGAGAAGGAGCCTGCAAAGGCAGGTTGCTAAGGGGAGAAAAAAGGTGGAATTGTTGCCGCAAAATTCAAGGGAAACTGCCGGCGAATGGAATGGTGGCGTTGGGGACAGAGAGCAAAGCTAATAACAACGGAGATTAAAGGGCGGGGTGGATACACTAATGTAGATGAGAGGAATGTGGGATGAATAAATGCAATGTGTATGGAGAATGTGAGGTCTGTGTAACGAGAATGAGGGAATGAGGGAGGATGGAAGAAAGAGAAAGAGTATTGAAAGGAAGTATTATAAAATAATGAATAGTGTTATTGGAAAATTATGATTAAGGATGACGGGAGAAAGAAGGGACAATGAGAGGGGAGGAGGCAAGAAGGAACATTATGACAGGAGGGATTGAAGAGAGAAGAGGGAATGAGGTGAGAGGTAAGACTGAAGGTAGGACTGGAATAGAGAAAGCAATAAGAATGGAACAGAGAGAAAAATAAGAATGAAATGTGAAATGGACAAGAACGGACAATGATAGAAAATGAGGGACAGAGGAATGGGGCCTAAGTAAAGGAGAGACGAGGGATGCTGTAACGGGAAAGAGATGAGGAGAGGAGTAATCCTGGCATTAATGAAATGACTAGGCGATGGAGTACACAAGTTCAAGAAGCCTCCGGCCAATGAAGGGATTGGACTCGCCAAAAAACCCATTGACCGTAGGCTTACGCACCAAACCGACGGCGATGAGGCTATGGGCAAGGGCGAGAACGAGGGCGAAGAGGCAGCGAGGACGGCGGCCCAGGAAGGCGGTGGAGGAGGGCGACGCGCCGTCTTGCCGGCTGGCGCGGCGGTGGCGGCGGTGGCGGCGGTGGCGGCGGCAGCGAAGCAGAAGCGCACAAGTGCCTTCCTTGTCCCCCATCCCTCCCCCGACTGCCAACTCGCGAATTCGCCGTGGACGCCCCAGGCAGAGAACGGGCGCGGAACAAGGATTCTAACGCAATTCTAAAACGGTGGTGAAGCACGGGCGTTCTGACTGCGGGAACAATACGAGTTAGTTATCTCGTTCATCGCATAGAATTATCTTCCCAAGATGGAAGGAATGACGAAGTAAGATGTTCTCTGGAAATGCAAATCTTCTCAAATTAGTGCGCATTTAATAAACGTAACATATTTATTCGAAAATGAAGCTAACAAGCTTTGCATTGAATTTCATGAATCTCCTTTCTTCGTGATAATATATGAGGACGGAACATATTGGAACTCTGATTTGTTTATACTCTAAAAGTGAAGTATTTGAAAACCCGACGAATACGTTAGAATTCCAATGCTCTAATACGAAAATTGAGAAGAAACTCTAAATGCTTGATTTTTTAATGATTCATTGATTAGTGATTATAAGTGCGTCAAGGGCGAAGGTCGTTAGTTCCGTAAGTGTAGTGCATTTTTCATCAAGGGATGGCGGTAATCTTCCCCCGCTAAATGGCGATAAGGCTCCGACCTACATCAACTTGCGTGAATTTTCCCCAACCAGCTATTTCTCACCAACGTGGCACCGCCCCACATGGGACAAGCTTTAAGCTCCCACCAGGTGTGATAGAGCAATGCAAGAGAGTGTGTATGTAAGTGGTGAGGAAAGGACATGGAAAAGGAAGGAAAGATCGCGCGCGCTCCGTGGTCTGTATTTTAGGGAACTGCTCCGGAATTCGCGTGATGTTGATCAGGGAAACCACGGAAAACTACCGCTCAGAGCAGCCGGCCGCTATAATTCTCCTCAATATGGGTAGTGGTACGATCTGTATTAAATTCGCTGATACACGTCATTCGATATCCTTCCATGGGACATTATTGAAAGCACATCACATATTGCTTATCGAAGCTTTTGTTACTATTTATCAAGATGGGTGAGTGCCATTACATTATTGAGAACTCTCCTGATGAATCTGCTTGTGACATAGCACGAATTCTCCGAAAACTACGCTCATCGCAGAGCTGTGACGGTAAATTCCAATATCCCTCGAGTGTGCAGCACAATGGAAGCAGGTTGCAAGAATCATCCCTCGAGCCATGTAAAATGCAAGCCCGCGTGGCAGCATTATGAGAGTTCGGGAGTTCCGCACGGGCTCCGAGCCGCTCTGACGGTCCGCAAAACATGAAAACGAACCGGTGCGCCCAGGCTCGCCAACCATTCTCAATTTCCGGTTTTTCTCGGATTTCGACGTGACCAGTAATTGAGCAAATATCTTTCACTTACATTAACGTAAAAAACTTCATATTGATGCAGTTCGAGAAATGTTATTGAAAAGAGAATGAGGATAAAAAATATGGAGGTTTTTTTCTCATTAAAGCCAACCCAGATTGCTCAGATTGTTGTAGTGGTAACTGTATTGGCCTAAAACTGGAGATGGCGATGAATGTGACGTAAAGGTATGTGAGTATCCATTATGTGTATGATGTGGAAAGCAAAAGTATGCGTAACTTAACACTACACATCAACGCCTGTAATCATTTACTCTCAGAACTTAGAAAACGAATTATTTCATGTTTTGTTCGACTCAATCCATGGTTGGCGCTGACGCAGTGTTGTAGGTGGATTTTCGGTAGCCTGTTCTTCAAAACACATAGAAGGTTTACTTTTGTTAGGCGCGCACGGGTCTAGAAGGCCCATTGCTATTTCAGAATTCAATATTTTCCTGAGTTATGGGTTTAATTTTTAATGAGATCTGGTGACATCCTGTGTTGAACGATCCTGTGGTAATGTTACCAGCAGATAAGCTGGAGGGTGACAGCCGACAGGTCACGAAGCCCATCTTTCTTTTGGCGTGCGGACCGGGAGCTACCACTCAGTGCATCAACTGATGTCACTGCAGCGCCTCTGACCTAGGTTCGAGTCCTAGGTTCGGTTCCTAGGTTCGAGTCCTGACGGCGACAGGATTTTCGACACTAGCTTTACAGCTAGGTCAAATTCAGTCGCTGTCTGGACGAGGATTCTAGCGGCCGGCTGCTCTGATCGGTAGTTTTCCGTGGTTTCTCCGATCAACACCAGGCGAATGCCGGAGCAGTACCCTACCGAACGGGCCACGGACCGCGCGCGATCTGTCCTTCCTCTTCCTTGTCCTATCCTCTCTCCTTACACACACACTTACACTAACATGCACTACACTACCACATATTCCGGGAGATCGGTCGGGAGCTTAGAGATTGTTCCGGCTGGGGCGGTGCCCCGTTGGTGGGAGAGTCCTGGTTAGGGGGAAACCCCACTAGCCGATGGTAGGTCGGCGTAGAATTGTAAGTCCCCGCGTGCCTGATGGCGTCACATGCGATTTGCAAAAAGACCTTGGTCGGTTGAGTTCTGCACTCTTGTCCCGCCTCAACTTACATGCGCGCTTCCTGTGTTTCTAGGTGTTAAAATAAATTCACGCCCTTATTCTACCACGCTCAATATGAGTAAACGTTTTGATCTATAAATTGCAGATGATGCAACAAAGAGACGTGAACTCTTTTTAGAAGAGAATGTTTGAGACGAATATTTCGATTGATAGGTAGATAATGATAAATAAAATCTTTAAATTCAGATATTGACCATGAAGTAGGTAAAAAGGATTTAAAACAATATCATTATGACATTGCGAAAGAAATTATTAATTCACAGGTATCCAAATATGATAAATACATCTCCGAATGAAATTTTCTCTCTTCTTCAAAATATTGCTGCAATAAAAGGGAGAGTATTTATTTGGGAAATGGTGAACAATATCCGCAACGATGAGAGTATCAACATAAAGAACTTGGCTGGAAGTTTGTTATTCCGGTAGTTGCAAAAAAGATACACTATTAAATGGAGAGATTCAAAATATACTGATTGAATAGACAAAACTAGAAAATCAAAGTGAAATTACTTGATAACTACAAAATACAAAGTTAAATAGGTCCTATCCCTCCGACATGAAAAGAAAAACAATACTGTCCCACAAAAGTGTGTAAAAAATGTGATGCATTCTTATGTTTTCACAGGCATGCAAACATTTTTTGTAAGATGCTTTAATATTTCCAACACTGCTATTGATAATGAATATGGCAGACTTCTTGTTTCGTATTGATTTTATCTAATTTTCTGTTTTCTTGTTCCACACCATTTCGCAAATTAAGCCATCTCTAAAATATTCAGTGTATACTGACTATCATTACTCACCAAATATACTCGTAAACACTTCCCTAGACGTGAATAATAAATTTCCTCCAATAGATCCTCAGAATGTTCTAAAAACAATAAAAGTGTTGTGTGTGACTGCCACATCCAGCGTGACTAACCGCATTCCAAAAAAATGGTGCGCTTAACGAAGTATTAACTAGAAATTAACCAATAACTGCCGCATAAGATAGCCCTTGTAATACTGACGTGTTATAATTAGAAGCAAACCCACCATATATTCAAATTATTAACGAGCCATCATTCACTATTTCATATTTACGCGACAACTCCAAGTTTAATTTCAGTAACCATCATCCCATCGAGTGCGTATGATGAATGGCGATTCCAGAACGGGGTGGGTGGGGGGTTCAAGAAGGTTATGTTAGCTGGAATGGTATCCCCTGTTAGATACATAGTGGATATTCTTTTGAAAGAAAAATATTAAATATAGGTGTTAATTAGAATTAAGAACCTTTCTATAGTAATTATTTTATTTTTTATTTAACGTAAAAAATAGCTAAACATTGTGTAACAGTACTTTGAAGAGAAGTGGAAGAAGAGGAGAGTGCAAGAAATCCATAAGGGCACGCAACCTTTATATTGTGCACTGGAATTAACTTGCTAGTAAAGTTCTCCATGTGACGCAAACAGTATTTTGGATATTTCAAAATTATCAAATATAGTTAATATGGACCACGATAAACCTCGTCACCCACCCTACCCCCAAGTTGAATGTGCAGATTCGCCTTTGAGTTTGTTGTAATAGAAAAACGAAACATTTGGTAAGGATATCCACTTGCTAGTATTTCGCCTTGCAAAGATTTGAACACTACACACAATTTTCTCTAGGCAACTCCTTCCTACTACCTACTACTGGATGTCGCGAAGTGTAGACGGCAAACCGATTATTATACAACACCAGGGGCTTGAATTTGGTCCATATAGAATTTGTGGTGTTCAAGGCGTGTTCATGGCAGGTTTCGTCGAGATTTCCCGTTTCTTCTCCCTCTCTTTCGTCACCTTTTCCATTTTCTGCTATTTTGCGGACATCAACGTTTATTATTATTATTATTATTATTATTATTATTATTATTATTATTATTATTATTATTATTATTATTATTATTATTATTATTATTATTATTATTATTTGTACATCACGTCAGGTTACGTTACTAACAATTCCCAATAAGTTTGTATATTTCCTACAATGACATAATACAGATATTGAAGTGTTATCAGCAGTTCTCTATAATTATAATTTCATTATATTTTTATTAAACGGGGGGGGGGCGAATATTCTTTATTGTCAAATTTTGCCAAAAACGTTCATTCACACTTATATTTATATTTCAAGTAATAATGGTACATGAGCAAAGATAGAGGTTCCGGAGCTGAAGAAATCATACACAGGTTATCCTTGTTGCCCATTGTCATAATTAGTTACTTACTGTTAAATATATATATATATATATATATATATATATATATATATATATATATATATATATATATATATATAAAGTAAATACGTAAATAGAGAAATACATAAATGAATACATAGATAAATAAATACAAACATGAATAAATAATCTGAAACTTCCCTTTCTTGCTCATTCTCGCTTAGGAGGTTGGCAGCCTGTGCAGCGTGCTGGCCATGCTCGTCAATGGGCGAAGTGGGACGTCGCGTGGGCCCCTGCTCGTTTCTCATGGTTTCCAGGAAAATGAGATTTCACGCCAGCTCACTAGCGTAAACTCAATCATGTTTCGCGCTTCCCGGGAGAAACATTGTCTCTGCTGCTCTCTGCCAGAGCAGCCCGCGTTAGTGTTTTGCGCGGCGAGCGTGGGCGGGCCGGCCGGACAGCGCGGAGCGGAGCGCGGGGCGACGGGGAGGGGAAGGGACGGGCGCAGCGGGCCGCGCAGGAAAGAGCGCCATTTATCCTATCGATAATAATTAGGCCGGTGACTCGTGGCCGTTTCCCCGCTCGGAAGTCAGCTCAAATCGCTTCCGAGCGGGCACCCTCCCTGTTTCTCCCTTGCTCAATACCGTCCTCACCCCCTTTTGTATTTCTCCCCCTGTCTCTTCTCTCCCCCTCTCATCTCTCCCTCCCTCCCCTTCTCTCTCCCCTCTTCTCTCACTCGCTCTTCTCTCCCCTATTTCTATTCTCCCCGTCTTTTATCTCCTCGTCTCTTCTCTCTCCTGTCTCTTCTCTCTCCTGTCTCTTCTCTCTCCTGTCTCTTCTCTCTCCTGTCTCTTCTCTCTCCTGTCTCTTCTCTCTCCTGTCTTTTATCTCTCCTGTCTCTTCTCTCTCTCCTGTCTCTTTCCTCCCGTCTCTTATTTCCCCCTGTCTTTTAACTCCCTCTGCCTCTTATCTCTCCCTGTCTCTTCTCTCCCTGTCTCTTCTCTCCCCTCTCTCTTTTCTCCTCCTGTCTTCACGCCCCTTCCCTCTTCTCTCCCCTCTCTCTTTTCTCCTCCTCTGTCTTCACGCCCCTTCCCTCTTCTCTCCCCTCTCTCTTCTCTCCCCCTCTCCCTCTCTCTATTCTCTCCCCCTCTCTCTATTCTCTTCCCCTCTCTCTATTCTCTCCCCCTCTCTCTATTCTCTCCCCCTCCCTTCTCTCTCCCTATCTTCTCTCCCCCTATCTTCTCTCCCCTCTATCTTCTCTCCTCCTCTCTATTTCCTCCCCCGCTCTCTTCTCTCCCTCTCTCTTCTCTACATCTGTCTCTCCTCTCATCTGTCTCTTCTCTCCCGGATCTTGCCTTTCCTTCTCTTCTTTTCCCGTCTCTTCTCTCCCCCTGACTATTCTCTCGCCTCTTGTCTCTCCCACTCGTATTTCATTTCATGAGGAAGATTGGTGTAGTGGGCAGCGCGCTTGCCTTCCACCGCAGGAACGGGAGTTTAAATTTCGATCGATCCTTGTGGAATTTAGGTTGAATAAAGTGGGTTGGAGGCATGTTTTCGTTTGATTTTCCCGTTTTTCCTCACTCATTCCACCACTGTTTCATCGTCGTTCATATTATGTCTTTATAATTACCTATCCATCAAATCATTCATACATTCTGGTTATGGCCATAAGGCTTAGGGGCCAGCATATAATACAGAATACATTACATTCCTTGAATCCTCATTATCATTTACGTTCCTCTGTCAGCTCCCCATCATCAGATTCAGGCATGTACCTGTCTCTTATGTAAGCTCCCCTTACTGACCCGTACATCACCCTGTTTTTATTATTATGGCCAATTCCTTCGCCTTTAAGATCTCCATTTCAGTAGGCTCGATACCACTGTCACTCCGCCCCCGCAGTTTCCCATTCCACCCCTCCCTCAACTCCGCAGTCCTCTCGCACTGGACGTTGCCCCCTTCCCCCTGCGTGTCACCCCCCTGCCAGCCGGTCTGCCTCGACGGCCGTCGGTAGCGGCAGCTGGACCCAGCGACTCGGCGACCGGGGCCTTCCGCTCAATGCATATTCACTACTCCGCGATTCGTGTCCCGGCCCAGAGCGTAATGGGGGCGAGGACTGTGCGGACGGGGAAAAAAGCGCCGGCAATGGATGGGGTGGGTCAATCGCGAGGGCGTGGCCCGCGCCGGGATTTAGCGCTATGTCCCCCGCCCCCCTGGTCCCCACACCCTGTCCCGTTCTTTCCGCCCTCTCCGTCCTCCCTCGCTCTCCTCATCGTTTCTTCGACCACTTCGATTCTCTCCGTTCTTAGTCGGTGTTCCCCGTCTTCACATTCACTCCTTCCTCCCCGGCTTCTTATTCTTCCCCCTCTCCCGTTCTCTTCTTACTCCTCCTCCCTCCCGTCTTCCCTTGCGCTTCTCAACCCTCCCGTCCTTTCTCGCCCTCCCTCTCGACCTACTCACCCTCTTGCACTTTCGCTGCTCCTCGCACTCCCCCTCACCCTGCTCCTCGCCCTGCCCCTCGTCCACCCCCTCGCCCTCCCTTTTACCCCCCTCGCCCCCCCGCCCTCCCCCTCGCCCCCCCTCGCCCTCCCCCTCGCTCTCCCCCTCACTCTCCCCCTCGCTTAAGATGCGGCGGTAATTAATTAGGACAATACGATAGGAAAGGACGTGGGCACAGCAATGTTTACACATCTACATGGCGAATAGCATGCTAATAAATTGCCACAAAATGTTAGAGCTGCGAAAATGTTTTTTGGTTAAGTCAAAGGCTTCAAAGGAGTTCATGCTAGAAATTACTCACTGTACCAGTGCAGTCAATACAGTGCAAAAACGTATCACTTTTCTGTAGCTTCATTTGGTCTCTCATGTACTTTTTGTACTCAAATGTTCGTGACGAGCATGTTTGTTAACGTTATACAGAAATATCACATCAAGTAAATACATTCTGTGAATACTAATGAGTGTTTACTTCCTTCAATGCATAAATAAGTCCTTTTTTACTTTTTGAGCACACAATCTGATTCACCTTTCAGTGCTGGGGATAAAAAATGCAAGGGTCCTTGATTTTTTCTTTTATTCCTGTTCACTATGTAAAGAACACATTCACTAATGATGGATGAAAGAAGTCACTATTGAAATATGTTGCATGTCTTCGCTTTAGCGTCACGTTTTCAGTGTTAATCAATCTAAATACTGTCTTGTCAGCAAATATATTCGCAATAGCATGACCACTACGGTTTCATTGTGAAGTGCAAAATTCTGTAGTATAGTTACAAATGGTTTGTTTTATTTGCCATCATTCGAATAATTAGAACTATTTGAGAAAAACATGCAGCTCTTGCGTTAGAAATATGTATTATCTTATCAGTAACATACTTAAAAATATGTCAAAAATGCACAATACTAAGGCGACGATGTACAATACTAACTACATTTCACACCTCCTGAGCGGGTATCACATACCTTGGTACCGCCACATTGCCTCAGTGACTGCTTATGCCCCGAATCACGATCACTACCGTCACTTGACGTTATTTGTCAAAAACGGGTGAGTTTGTCGTTAATGCCATATTTTTTCGGCCATTTCAATTTAAATCACTCCCGCAACTGCAGGACGTTTTAATGCATGTTCAAATTTGAGAACGACAGGACCTGGGGTATGTTTAACTACCTGAAATGAGGCAACGGAATTTGTTTCTCACGCATTAATGCACCTGAATGAAGTTACACGTGCGTGAATATCTCTGAAATGCGCGCTCCAGGCGAGATTTCGTTTATTAATTTAAAACTAAAATTAACTTTGGAAGGGTTGTGACCTGCATTCGATTTTCCAGTTCACCGGGTAAAATATATTTTATTTGTGCATTGCGTGGTAGATACTACATTATGAATATTCACCTGCGATGTAATTGTTCCTTTCTGATTAAAAATTTAATATGACGATTGCAAAGGTTATGGATCTTTAGAATATCTATACTATACATATATTACATTAGCTCGTTTAAGTTAAATTTATGCTGTACAATCCTCTACATTGCTTTAAAATTTGATAATTGGTTTAAAATTTTGTGCCTCTGGCAGAAGATTATTGAATGTTTCAGTAATGAAGGTTTCAGTAGTATTGCCGTTCACGTTGCCAAGAGTTAAATTTTGTGTACATGATAATATTCCCATCAGCTTGCCTATCTAAATACTGCTTATTCAACATAATCCTACGCTTCTTCGAGATGAATTTTAATCTCATGCTATAATTCAAATACAGTCCACTCCGGTTATAGTGAACTTCAGGGAAATACCATTTTTAGTTCACTATATCCGATGATGTAAAAATTAAATATAATTTCTCCATAACGATTGATTTTATTAATGTAGATATACAGCAAAATACAGTAACAGCACGGACTGAAAATTTAAATATTTTTATTTGTCCTTAAAAAATAATTATTTTCAATTGTTTACTTCATAGATTTCATTAGTTATTTCTCTAGATCCTTCTCCAGAGTTCGTGTTCTCTCCACACTTGATTCTGAATTGTCCTATGTGTATAAATATCTTAATGCAGTGTTGACACTCTTCAATGCCTCTTGCACTGTTTGAACACCGTTCCATTCTCCTTTTACTCGCCCAATAACATTAGATATGCTTTCGGTAGCAGGATGATGCGAACGGTTAATGGAACTGATCGCTTTTCCGCGCGGCTTGGCAGATATCGCCAGGCTATGACAGTCGCCTACGTAGAACTCACAGCGCTTTATCCGGTGCAATATCAAGTAACACCATGCTTGAAACTGAGCAAGCAATCGCGCGTTGCCAGCGCTAGTTGTAGACTACGCAGGGCACTGCCTTTGTTTCGCAGTGAAACTGAGGAGCATTAGGTCAACAGTAAGGTCCCCATTCCGGGGCCGCTACCTTCACCTCAGAGGAGACATCTTCGATTGTATTTGTCCGACGATATTATTTTTGGACTGCCTAGTGTTGGACGTTTTGGCACTGAGGTGATATATTCTTTTTCGGGAGGGAATTAAGTTCCAGGGCGTATTTCCTAAGTTCACTATAGCCGAGGTTCAGGTTCAATAAAACCTCATCTTCGTATACTTATTTGTAATGTAAGTGAAACGGGACCAGTGACTTAAGTTCACTATAACCGATGGTTCACTATATCCGAGTTCACTATAACCGAAGTCGACTGCATCTCCTTTACGAACTTAAGAACCTAAAGCATAGAAAAGAAAGAAGGGCGTTGCTTACCACAATGCAGCGCCTCTGACCGGGAGGTCCTAGTTTCGAGTCCTGACGGTGGCAGGTTTTCGACACTAGCTTTTCAGCTAGGTCGAATCCAGACGCTGTCTGGAGGAGAATTCTAGCGGCCGGCTGCTCTGATCGGTAGTTTTCCGTGGTATCTCCGATAAACACCAGGCGAATGCCGGAGCAGTACCTTACCAAACGGGCCACGGACCACGCGCGATTTGTCCTTCCTCTTCCTTGTCCTATCCTCTCCCTCTTACACACACACTTGCACTAACATGCACTACACTACCACATATTCCGGGAGATCGGTCGGGAACTTAGAGCTTGTCCCGGCTGGGACGGTGCCCCGCTGGTGGGAGAGTCCTGGTTAGGGGGAAACTCCACTAGCCGACGGTAGGTCGGCGCCGGATCTCGCCATCTAGCGGGGGAAGATCACCGCCATGTCCCACGCAAAAACATGCACTTCACTAACGGGACCAATGATCAAAGCAGTTGACGCGCCCGGAAACACGAAAAATCAATCAAACAAAAGCTTACCTCAAATGACGTTGCGAAGCTGTTCCCGAGTACCCTCTGGGAGAAGCATAGTCTGTCTCACGAAACGTGACTGCGGAAGTTGATAATACGCGCGATGCGTTGCTTGTGTGAGTGCCGCCATTTAATGCATTGATTTGCCAGCAGGCGCGCCTCTCGGAAGCACTGCTGAGTGGCGCCGTGTGAAGGGTTCCTTGCGTAATAAATGGCCGCTGTCGTTGACACTTTCTTCGCAATGCTCACTCTTACAAGCCGTTTCGGCTTGGTGCCCTAAACAAAAATATTCGTGTGGCGCGTCTTTAACTCCTGCGGGAGGGGCAGGTACGGGCCACACCACACTGCCCCTCTCCAGTCGTCGGTGAAGTGGATGCAGGCACGGCACCTCAGGCGGGGAATTTCCGCCCAGATGAGGGAGAACTTCTTCTCCGATTTGCATTGCGCATGCGTAGACGTGTAGAGTTTTCAGAGTTACCGGGCCATAAATATGCAAGTGATGGAATTATCTGTAACTCAATATTGTATTTGTTAAAAAAATCGCGTAAACTGATTCTCCCTGAGTTCTCCCATTTGTCTGTTTTCTTTGCTAGTGTGGATATTTGGCTTTCAATCTGTTAAATTGGTTTAACAGTAGCAACATGCTAAGCCTTTGCTGATCGATATTCGTTCTCAAGATGAAAATATTCATTTTGAGCGTGATGATTCGAGAGCAATCATTAATGGTGAATTGCAGTGATACCACTGTACATTTTACACAATACGATCTGGATTTAAATTCTAGTGCTCAATGCGTTCTCTATGAACCCCTACGCTAGAGGGTGCTCTCGGTGATCTTCTCGTACACCAGTTAAGAACAAATTTTTCAGGATGGAGGACTAGTTTTTTTGTTGATATGTATCTGACACAATCGATTGATATATTCGTAAAGTAAACAGTAAGATATTAATTTATAAACTACTGCGTAGAGATCGAAGGAAATACAATAAATTTTATCATAATTAGTTCTTTAGGAAATACAAGAATTATGGCCATTAATTGTTTGATTTGAATTTCAGGTCGACCATCCCTAGTTCATGGAATTGTATGCCAACATATTAGGTCCAACATAAAAATTCTTAATGCATTTGTAGGCTTTAAAATAATGTTAGATTTCTTAATATATATCAAAGTAATAAGCGAACAAATTTTCTGAAAGTTTTATACAGTGGTGAAACTATAACTAACTATACAAAAGTACACGAACAATAAAAATATGATAAATAGGTCCACTGCCATTTGACTTCTCATTAGGGTTTACTAATTACATGACACAGAGATCTTATTTTTTAATAGTCTACGTATTATATTTTTTCATAATACATTATCCTTAACGAAGCCTCATTGAAGTCCTCAGCAAAATATCGAAAAATTGCTTCCATACTCCGCTTTCTCTTCTTCGCTTTTATTCGGAAGATTGCCATTAATTTTCGTTCCGCTCTTCCCAATCCTCTTACGTCGACAATTAGATTAGCGAAGCGGCATCAGTTTTGTAGTTTTTATAACTTTATTTTTAAGTGTAAACAATAACTCCACCAAAAATTATTACATGTATTTTATACCTTTCCTTGTTTTTAGACATCTTCGAATTTCTGTTGCACACACCAATCTTTGCATATTTTAAAACTTGTTCATAAAATTCCAGAGTTGCGTGTCCAAGCACGCTGTGCAGTAGGAGAGAAATGTGGATTAGAGAAGAAATGTCAAAACTACCTCATGTAAATTATATTAGTGTTCGTCCATATTACAAGAATCCAATTAGAAATCTTCGGAACTTCGTAAAGGACCTGTTTGAAAAGAAAACTATGACACCGGAATAATGTATTAACCAAATCACTTCTGCATCACATGACAGTAGATTTGAAGCTCCTCTTTAAAAATATTTCAATCCTGCAATAATGTAATTCCACATAAGTGGTTAGATGGAAAAGCAGCTCTGAGCCTCGCCACAAATAAACCATTTTATCATTAATACTAATGACAAATTGATTTCTACAATGGTAAAACTCAGCACGGGCTGGGGCCATTGAGTGCTAGCTGATCGACTGGCCGACCTCACTCGCCCCTTGGCCATCCCTAGCATCCGCACTCACCGACGCTCTCGCACGCTCGCGGCCGCGCTTGTGTGTACGTGTTTGCGAGCGCGCATGCAAATCCTTTCAGGCCAGCTCGGCCGGGTGCATGTGCGTGTCACCAGAGCCGGGAAGGCTGAAGGTTTGAGAGCCATGTGTTTATCATGGGGGTGTGTTCATTAGCATTGCGTCCCACCACAGAGGAAGCTTGCATGCATGCGGGTTGGGCGCGGTCTTCTTGTAAATAATCCGCATCAAGGCGAACTGGGTAATTCATTAATAGATTTAGCGGCCACTGAATTTCGTTCCGGATCATCTATTAAAGATCATTATAATCGCTCACATGTACTTAATATACACAGAAATCATTAATAACAACTGAGATATGCTGGTAATGAAATTTGATAACATATTTTAAAGAACAATAGAATATAGAGTGTAATTGTCACAAATATACTGGGTAGAATAATATTAGTAGGCGCGCATAATTCTCGTAATCTCCTTGCCCTATCTTGTACCATGTACCATGGGAAGTGTATTACAGGATAAAGCGGGTTATGAAAATTCAGGCTGGACTAGCATTACAGGAATAAAGTGGGTTTACCGTTATGATACATGCTAAATAACCTTGACTACCGAAATGAGCCCAAAACTTTTTTGGGCTCATTTGGGCAACTTTTTTGAGCTCAAAACTAAACACTTTATACAAAAAATAGTTAAGGTGGGATTTTGGACTATGCTCCACAAATATTTTATATTTTGTTCATTCACGTTCTACTGTGCGCTGACACACACAACATTATGCGTCTAAGTACAGATTTACATCCAATTTGTTTTCATTTATTTACTCATAGCACAGAAGCTTTACTATGCATAAATATCAGACTATTGTGGATTCTCTGTTGCTCTATCTGACACAACACAATTCGATCAGCTGTTATTATTGTAGTTCTTAGGTTTCAAAACATATATTACTCAGCTCAAAAATTCAGGTGATTCTACTTTCAACAATTCAACGGTCCCACTAGTGTCGGTCCTTGCCAACTTTATGTATTGCCTCTTCTCTTGGTCACTAATGAGTTTGCTTGTCAAGCATGTTTATTGACGTAGGAACAAATCAGTAAAAACCATAGAGCTGAAATTAATTTTGCAATTTTTGACTTGTATAAATGTTTCTATTATGCTTAGACGAGCCATAAATTCTGCCATTGTTTGTGAACTAGCTTTTACCATGCCAGTAGACCATAGGGAAGTTCATCGAATTTGATTTAAGAGGAAAATTCAAGCCTGAATTAAAGCTTTTGCAGGCTGTTTCCAGAGCGATACCCCAGCTAATCAAAACATAATTTCAGTTGCAATAGAAAACAATCCTGCGAGTGTGCTGAGTAGCTGATGGGCGTTAGTAGCCGAACTGCTTAACCACGCTCCGTGATGTCACGAAGGTTTAGAAGCCCGATACACCGACGGTCGTTGGATGGGTGACCGTCTTGGAACCCTGCATATTAATAGAGCCCCTTGCCGATACATATAACACACAAAGACATAACAAAATGACTACGTTCAAGGATAGGTTCAAGGTTGCTCCGTGTTCAATACTGAATAACGACTTGGAACATTGTTACTAGAGTATAAATGTTCCAAGTCAGGTAAATCACGAGCGTGATGAGTGTGTTTTTGCTTATTTGAGTATGTGTTTGTGTGTGTGAATGAGAGAGTGAAAAAGAGAGTGAAAGAGAAATATAGATGCCATGAAATGAAAGAGAGGGGAGAGAGGACGAGAAAAAGAACAGAAGAACGTGATAGGAAGAGTGGAAAAGATAGTCGGAGAGAGCGAACGAGTGAGAGCAGAGAATGAGGGAGAGGATGAAAAAGATGGGAAAGAAGAAAGAGCTAGAAAGTGAAAAACGTAGAGAGAGAAAGTGGAAGAATGGATGAGAGCGTGAGAGAGAGAGAGAGAGAGAGAGAGAGAGAGAGAGAGAGATGGGAGAAAGAGATACCTAGAAAGAGTAAGCGAGAGAGGGACAAAACGTGAGAAAAACGGAAGAGAGAAGTGGAAAGAAAGGAAGAGAAGAGAACGTGAGAGGAAATGGTGGAGAGATAGGAAGAGAATGGATGAATGCATGGGCTAGAAAATAGTAGCTCAATGCAGATTTCCAGGACTGATTAGATTGTGGTAATCCGCCATACAAATTAAGGCAGACCTGGCCTTAACTGCGAGTAATGTAGGGGAAGCGGAGGCGAAAACCTTATTGAGATTGGCCAGCCTCCAGAATTGGGCGCATTAAGGCTCGTCCTCCCGACCAACACTTACGGCGATCTCGAGATTCCCACATACCCCCTTCCACCACCACCACCACCACCACCACCACCACGCACAGCATGCGAGACAGAGGCGAATAGGAGGCTCCCAAGAGGGAGATTGGAGTTAGAACCCGCATTTCCTGTGAAGTTGAAAACGTGTTCTTATCGGGGACACTGGCGCCACAATTGTTCCCAGACGCAAAAGTCGTAGATTCACAAGCCGTGCCTCTTTTCTGAATTGCTGATTATTAAATTAAAATACATTTTTGAAATTTTCAAAGAAGCAAAAGAAGGATGCAGAAAATTGCCATATTGAAAAATAAATGAAGGAAGAATTCCTCCATTAGGAATACAGTACCAACCAAACTGATGAGATCGGAAGATCCACGGAAAGATGGAAAAGTGAAGTGAAGAGAGAGTAGACTCAGTTGCCGCTGACACGGAAATAGTCTTATGAATGGCGTTGAATTTTTCTATTGCAAAGCTGCCGTTGCAATTTTGTATACCGCGGGATACTCCAAGTAATGTGTTCACGTCGTTTTGGTAACATGAAGGACATTCACGGACAATTGTGTATTGTTATTCATCCATCTGTTGCTGTGCCTTTTGCTATAATTTGTAATACTTGAAAGAGAGAAAAATAATCGATTTTTGACAAATAATGTATTGCAGATATGGATTACCGTCCGAAGTAGGGCCATAGGGTCATTTATTTCATTATACCACAAAATTACATAAATGATAATGTCATAGTCACCAAGTATAGGCAAGTATCAGTTCTCTGTACATATTCGGCCACATTTCGCGAGAGGTACTGTTTTAGCAGACGACGATGGGTTAGACAAGTGTTTGTAGATAAATGACTCAATATATTTTTTTAAAGTTTGTTTTAAATACAGAAATAATATTTGTACAAGTAGTATTTTCCGTCGTTTTTCGTAGAATTTAAGGGCTCAGTTGAACAAGGTGATATCCCACATTTTTTTGAAATTTATTTATTAAATATTATACCAAAACTTGAAATATTTTTCTTTTACTGCAATGTTATTTAAATTCAGTATGAACTTATATGCAAGTGTACTGTGTTTAAAAGTTCAAAACTGTGCTGAGTTATATCAGGGAAGGTAAGATAAAACCCTCATTATGTCAGAACTATGTAAATGTGGGATAGCCCCTTCTTCTACTGAGCCTTTCATTGTGTGTCTATCTATGCAAATGCGTCTTATTCAAATCTTATGTCAAATGCTTCTTTTTCATATTCAATTATATTTTATTTCATTTGAATGTACCGTAATGAATGAAATTTCAATGAGTCACATTATTACCCTAGCTACTTCTGTTTACCGTGGACTCTCGGCAAACGATGGTGAAATTAAATAATGGAATGAGGCCTAATTGATTTCAAAATGAAGTTGTAAAAAATTCGCATTATCTTGTAAAAAACATCGTTTACAAGTTAGTAGGTGTCATAAATAATAATAATAATAATAATAATAATAATAATAATAATAATAATAATAATAATAATAATAATAATAATGCCGTAAATTTCACACCTCTGCTTTTATTCTCTCTTTCTGACAAAGAGAGCGCATGTTTTACATGAGCACGCGTTTTATGCTATGGGTTGTCTCTAAGCGTAATACTGGTTATTCGCTATTTATGACAATAGAAATAATGCAAATTTTAATATAGCTGTTTTATAGAGTTATGACTAACCTGTTTACATTTATTGCGTTGTGACGTTTTATTGTTACTTGCTATTTATTTTCTAGTATGGAGAGCGCAATCTGCAGCAGAGTGGCAAACATTTGCTCTCTGTATTAGAAAGTAGGATTAAAAGAAAACAAGTGAATAATGTGTATTTCGGGCCGTTCATGGGACCGTCTCTTGTTCTCTCATAGAAAGATTCATGGTTGAGATTGCGTCGCATTATGTCTTGATGCATGGTATGAAGCGTGACTGCGTTTGAGCGTAATATTGCACTTAATGTTTATTACGGGCAATTTAGTTTCAAGCGTGTGCTTCGTGCAGGTGTACATTCACATTTGGCTGTGTCCACTTCTGACGTTCACTGGTTGGATCTTGAGGGAAGAGTGATAATGAGAGAAGAGGTGATGATTGTGGATGGAATAATGTTCGTATGTAATATGTGGTGTTCTTAGAAGCCTACTACATTATTCCAGAATCTCATGGTGGAAACACCCATAACTTACGCAGGACTTGTACCTCGCGGCGTCATCAATACGAATTTGGACGTTACTCGAAGCATGTGTGCCACTCAAGCACACACAAAGGCATAATAATTATATATATATATATATATATATATATATATATATATATATATATATATATATATATATATATAAAATCACTTAATAATAATAATAATAATAATAATAATAATAATAATAATAATATCGTAATATTAATTTAATACTTTTTTCTTCAAACAATGTATTTCAACTACGCGAGACGTTTGGGAAGAAGTAAGTCTTCAGTGTATGCGCAGAAGCATATTTAGGTCATTTCAGCTTTCGATTTCAGGATAGATAATAAATCGAATGAATTTAAAAGAAGTAAAGTGGTGTATGTATAAACAGTCGTGTTCGATAGTGCTTTAGACGAGTATAATCAAATATTCGAGATAATCAGCTAAAACCATATAGTACTATCAAATGTAAATTTTGCCTGTGATTAAATGTTTCATAAGCTGTAGTTAGACGGCACTCTATCCGCACATCTTATATTAACATTACGCGTTATCCATTATAATACGTATGTGATCTACTTTCATTTTTACTCATGCTTTTATCCAGCCGACAGCCGGTTATCCTTTACGTCCGGATGTGACATGTGGTCGGCCATACACTAGAAACCAACACACTTACGGGCTTCTCTGATCTGGGATCAGCCGAACCCGAGGTCTTCCCCAACAACACATACATGAGATACATGGAACAAACAACCATGCCCGAGGTGTGTCTAGAACCCGCGACCCCTCGGACCGAAGTTCCGAGTGGGCACAAGCTCTTAGCTTTCGCGGCCAACCATGTCGAATTTTTATGTATTATTTGTATAATTTGTTAGTAGACGAATACAGTTCAAGGATTCAACATTATGAGAGAATATGAAGTCTGGAACTCGCGTGCTTGGGAGGCGCCACGGGGCAGGTGCAGGGTACGCGCCCTAGACGGAGCGTAACGAAGTGAGGTGAAGCGGGGCGGGGAGGAGTTTAGGCAAGAGGGGCGCGGAGAGGCGGGGAGGGGTGCGGGCGGAGGCGGCCCGGCGCGCGCCGCGTGCGCAGCAGGAGGTACTTCGCCCGTAGCGGCTGCGCGCGCGGGAATTTCGGCACCCGGCCGCCCGGAAGCAAAGTTGGTGTCGCCGTGGGATTCGCGAGCTGTTGAGCGCGCGCCGAAGTTGGCGCTGTTGATTCTCTCGCCCCCGCCCCGTCCCCCCCCCCTTCTGCCTCGACTTGCAGCCCACCGCGTCCAAACCCCGGCGCTGCTCCGCCCGGCGTACTCGCCGAGTACAGTTTGTCCCCCGTCCACACATGGCGACACGCGTGCAGCCGTCCCCCTTCATCCTCCGCCACCGCTTAGCAGACGTTCCGTCATCCCCTACCGTTCGCCCCACCATATTTCCCCGCCGTCTCTCCCCCGCCATGTCCCCCACGCCGTCCGTCCCCGCCACCACCCATCCACCCCCGCCGTCCGCCCCGCCGTCCGATCCCCCCGTTCGCCCCGCGTCCACCCCCGCCGTCCGCCCCCGCCGTCCGCCCCCGCCGTCCGCCCCTGCTGTCCGCCCCCGCCGTCCCCCCCCGCCGTCCGCCCCCGCCGTCCGCCCCCGCCGTCCGCCCCCGCACTCCAACCCCGCACTCCAACCCCGCACTCCAACCCCGCACTCCAACCCCGCACTCCAACCCCGCACTCCAACCCCGCACTCCAACCCCGCAATCAAACCCCGTCAACTATCCTGCTGACACTCCCCACGAACCTCTTCGAATCTCTCCCGCAGTCTCCCTCTGGCACCGCCACTCGTTTCTCCTCTCCATGCGCCTCCGCCGTCCCCCGCACTCAGCCACTCACGTGACCCCAGCGTCCGCCACCCGCAGTTCGCATTCCGCCGTTCACATCCTCCTTGTACTTCTGCCCTCTCTATCTGCCCATGTTCTGGCCATACACTTTCAATGTCAGGCTGTGTTTCCCGCCTTTCATCCCACCCTCTGCTTGCGCATTTCCACCCTGCATTCTGCCTTTCCGTTTCGCACTCACATTCATCATTCTTTCAATTATCATCGCTCGCTCTCTCCTTCTTCCTTTCTCTCTCTGTATTCTCTCCCTGACTTTTTCTTTCTCCCTCTCTTCTTCCCTTCCTCACTTTCCTTCTCTACTTCTCTATTTCACTCTTTATCCCTTTTCTTTTCTTCATTCTCTCGCCTTTTTTGTCTTCCGTTTTATTTCTCACGCTCGTTCGCTATTTTTTTCGATTTACACGATTGATTATGGAGCTTAGCAAAACTACGCATGCGCGGCGTCACTTCTGGGGGATCCACTCTGGATTCGTTCGTGAAAAGGAAACGTGTAAAGCAGGTCCACTACCCAACCACTGGGGTTATGCTCCTGTCTTGTTAGGGTACTGCTCCGGCATTCAGCTGGTATTGATCGGAGAAACCACGGAAAACTACCAATCAGAGCAACCGGCCACTTAAGTTTTCCTGCATAGAGTGACAGTTCTCGACCTATCTATCTAACTAGTGTCGAGAATCCTGCCACCGTCGGGACACGAACCTAGGACCTCCCGGTCAGATGCACTGCAGTGACATCAGTTGATGCCCTGAGCCAAACCTCTCCCGATGAAGCGTTCGTGAAAACGAAGCGTGTAAACCGGGACCACTAGCCGACTACTAGTCACACATCAACATTCCTTTTTCATCCGACTCTACATATTCCGTTACCATATATGATTGGCAGTTCTTCCTTCTCGTTTGTATCATGTTTCCTCGCCTCTTCTTTTGTCGTCCGCTCCGGCCCGCTCTCTGGCGCACCCCCGTTTCCCCCACCCTCTGGCAGCGACCTCTTCGCGTCCCTTTTTATTCCCAGAGCGTAACGCTGAATACATGTGTCGGCTTTTAGTAACTTTGCACACAAATGTGGCTTGATTGCTTCGTGTTGCTGGGCCATTCACTCGATTAGCTCTCGTTCAGGGGAAGAAGATATTTTGTTCGCTGGGCAGTATTGCTCCCGACCGACGCCGCTTGCGATTAGCGAAGCGACTTTCAATTCGAGACTGTTCAAAAATAAAACTAACCGTAGTATTTACGATGAATACTTTGCGAGAAGTCGTGAGAGGTAGATTTAGAATTTAGCTTGTTTCAAATAATGGTACCAGATTTACTTGCCAGTTTAAAGCATGTTTTTTAAAATAATGTGGAGCTTCTTTTGTGGGTAGTGCGTAGTGGGTTATTTAATATTCTGCATTACATGAACGTTTGTTAAAAATGCTCTTTACAGTAATCAAACTATTATGAAATTAAATTGTTCAGTCACTGCAATTCATAAAATGTTATACAACTACTGAGATAGTTGCAGTTCATGAATGCGCCAACTAAAGGAACAATAGTTGCATTAAGATCGTCAGGAACAAATCTGCTAAACATAAAATTCGGTGATCTGTGTTTTTCTCGAGAGAGAGGACACCTCAAAATAAATCGGGTGGGAAGGCAATGTTGCTTAACCATTATGGAAAACATGAAAAATAAAATTCCGAAATTTTTAGGTGTATTATATTCGAATGCTTAAATAGAAGTGATATATCACAAGCAAGAGGAAAAATCGGTGTGATTGGAATGAACAGGAACCTTCCATGAACATTAAAACATAATACTGCATTTTATATTTCTCCCGATATTGTTATACAGATTATTGAAAATATTTGTAAGTAATCTTCTACGAAAAATAGAAATCTATAAATGAATTATGACTCTCATGCATACCTTCCTTCTCTTAAACATTGTGAATAACATTTTATTCGTGAAAAATCTTACTGTACTTTCTGGTGGTATAAATAAATTGAATCCCACAATTTAAAAATTACTTTTTAATTCCCATTATAATTTTTTTTTATATTGCAACTTCTCATAAAATATGTGATAGAGAAATATACATATGCAATCAAATTCAATTAATGCATTTATTTTGATTTTTTTGTTGTAATACATAAAAGGAAAATAGCAAACCATGACATTGGCATCTACTGTAGAAAGCAGGAGGAATAATGCAGGATGCCGATTTCGACGGACATTTCACTACGTTTTACTTCCTCGCAAACGGATTAGAGATAAAGTTATGTATTGCTGTGTGAAAAAAATGTTTTTTTCGGCAGAAAACTCTTATTACAGGGCTCTGGTAACGAAAAAGTGGACGACTCCAGTTGCTACATTTTGGGTGTTTATATCTTCTAACCAGAATCCATAATTTTGTGGATCCTTGATTCCGAAAATTCGACTGACGAGAAAACATCGGTTTATCTGTTTGTCCGTCTGTGAAGAGGGGTAGCATCTAAAGCGCACAGCCGATTTTCTCCTAAATTGATATTCCCCAGTCGATCTGACTGGTGTCGCAGGCCCTTGAATTTGAAATTAAAATATTTATTTTGGGGGGGTACTTTACATGAAGATCGTGAGACGTTTTCCGAATTTAAAGAAAGGGCTGCATTGTTTTTGATTAAATTTTGTTGGTGGATAGTGTGAAGGATGTTTAAGAGAATGGTGCAGGTTTAGTTTTCGTTGAAAACCCTGCTTTTTCGAAAATTGCAAAAGTTCACGATTTTGGGGAGTCTTCCTATAACTAAAATATTAAAGACAGATATTTTCCCTTAATGAAATCCGTACCTTAAAGATAGATTGTGAAATAAGGTCATGCACAATTTTTCAAAAATTTGAGTTCTTTTCACGTAATTTTGCGTGAAAATATGAGAAAGTACGTGCTGCTTTTAGCACTTTTTATTTTAATCTACATTGATGAACTCATAATTCTAGGAATTCTTACATTTTCTCCTCTTAATTTCTTGAAAATGTCCGTATGGACGTGGATAGGAAAATATTAAATTTTGAGACTATCGTCCAATGTGTTGAAGTGTTCCGAATGCTAGATGAAGTGTTTAATATGTGTTTACATATTTTTTATACCGTGGTCATGTATTCAGTCATTAAATGATTAAACCGTTTAGATTGTTCCAGCATGTTTTTGAGAATGTAGTATCTTATGATAGATTTTATGCAATCCACGTGATTCCTGCAAGTATATTTTCATTGAACTTGGAACCTAGCACATTTATTTCGTAATTTGCAATTTTTGACGAAATTGACTTACTTAAAAGGTAGGAATGCATTTTCATGCTATGCAGGTATTTTATATTGCTACACACGCTATAGGAATATTATTCTTCAGATGCCTGTATCAATTGTTCACTACAAACTTTCTACACATGAGTCAAAGGCCATCATCACGATTTGATTTTTCGTTTTTTTTTCCTTGCACCGTTGAGAAAATTTTGAGAGACCTCTTGTTTTACATTTGGACATAAATGAAGCATCACTCTGTGCAGGTCTTTTGAACTCTCCTTTTGTTATTTGTGGAAGTTGTAGCAATACTATTCTATAGCAATAGCATAAAACCAAATCTGCAGTTCATTTACCGATGCAAATAAAGTTTATGTTACTCGAGAGCGAAATATTTTAGTTTTCAAGTGTTGCTAACCTTGCTTTGTTACTACATTTATTCATCAACCATGTAAAGTGAAAGAGTGGGATAGGGCTTCTTGTGCGGAAATACGTGCGCAGATTATACTTCTCCCCCTAGGTCATATAGAGTTTTTACTGGTTGTTTTTTACGAAAATCAATGAATAGGTAAGATATTATTGAAACATTGCATATCGTCTTGCGATCGATTTTGATCAACAATATTTGAGTGCATACTAATAAGAGCAAAATTGAATTGATTTCACAAAGGGCATGAGTCACTAAAACATAATTTTTCAGGAAAGAAAAAAAACATATTTGTTCGATACAGCAGGTCTTTCAAAATTTGGAGAAAATACTACTATAATGTCCTACTCGAAATAAATATTCAAAATACATCAATTACTGTTTTTGTGCAAAATACCCTGAAAATAATTTATATTATTTTATGGCTTGTGCCCTTTACGCAATCAGTTGACTCATTCTACCTTCTTATAAGTGAAAATCATATACTAAACGACAAATAAACATACTTTATTTTCACATTTATCAAATTTAACACATCTAGCGGTTCTATAGTCAGCTTCATCTCAGTTTTGAGCAAAAATGTCCTGACGCTTGACTCCTTCCACACGAGTTGGTCTATCAGTTCACTATAAAAAGACATGTGCTGTTGTGATGTACTGAAGGGTCTTCTTGATGACATTAATTTTTCTACAAGATAAACACATACTAGTAGCATCTACTACAAAAAGAACCCACGGCTGATTTTGTGCAGCGAATAAGAGGATGTTCTCTTATCAATTCAGAGAGCTACCAATGTTAAGTGCAAAATGGGCATGAGTCAGCGACTCATTCCCTTGAAGTCAACGAGAATTTGACATATCTACAACTGAGACTGAGTGAATGGTAGTCACCTCCATTGTACACCCAACGATGTATCTACCTTCAAGAATACAGATTATGTTGATAACTCCATTTGTGAAAGAAGGTGACTCATGCCCTTTATGAAATCACCGATTCAATTATTATGAAGATGATGAAGGAAAGAAATGTTTCTCTTAAAAGTAATTTACCAACTTTGATAGCTCAGGGATAGCTATTGTCACTGCAGTGACTCAGGCCGGATTGTCTTAGGGTTTAATTCCCGACGTTGGCGGACTTTAGGGGCTAGCTATATACTAGCTAGGTCGGAGTCAGTCGCTGTCTCGAAGAAACTTCTAGCGGCTGGCTGCTCTGATCGGTAGTTTTTCGACGTTTTTAGAATGAATACCAGGCGAATGCCGGAACGGTATTTTAAAAAACAGGTACTTTAAAAACTTTAACTTTAAAAAACTTTTTATTATATGAGAGCTTTTTTTTTAATTTTCAAAATTTATGTAGTATATGACTCAGTGTAGGGATCTCAGAATTTTGAAAATGTGCACAGAATTCACTTCTCCCCATAGCACGTCATACGCAGTTTCAACTGTTTTTGACGTAAAATAAATAAATAAATAAATAAATAAACAGGCCACGGACTACGCGCGTTCTTTCGTCTCCATCCTTGTCCTTTCCTCTTCCTTTTCAGCAACATCCACTTACACTTGCAGGCATTACACCATCAAACATTCCGGCAAACCATTCGGGAGCTAAAGCATGACCTGGCTGGGGCGATGGCCCGCTGGTGGAGGTACCTGAAGAGGGAATCCCACTGCATGTCAACGCGTTGGTCAGTGTAGGGGCACGTCCTAAGGGGACCACCCTGGCCACCTCCCGCGATGTGTGGTGTATATATATATATATATATATATATATATATATATATATATATATATATATATATATATATATATATATATATATTGAAACGCGCCGGATGAAACGCGCCGCGTTTCCAGACGAAACGAAAAGCAGCCTCTACGACTCGGATGGCGCGTTAGTTGGCGGCTATCGCTCAGCACGAGAAGTGGTCGCGCAACGGACGAGACGTAACGGACGGGGAGGCGAGAACAGTAGTCAGAGCTAGGCAGTGTAAGGGAGCGCACGTGTTGCGCGGGACGCGGCTGAATAGTGAATGCCGAATATGTTATATGTGATATCAGAAACTCGTGAGTGAACTATACAATAGGGAAGATATTAGTAAAGCGTAGGCGACGCATTCGTGAGAGGTTCGACAAGAGTAATTGTAGTAATAGCTAGGCAGTGCAAGGGAGCGCACGTGTTGCGCGGGACGTGGCTGAACATTTAATGCCTGATGCGTAATATGTAATATCAAAGACTCGTGAGTGAACGCTACAATAGTGAACATATTAGTAAAGTGTAAGCGACGCATTCGTGAGAGGTTTGACGAGAGTAATAGAGGCGAGGACTGCATCTAACGTGATCAGTGTGTGGAAGCTAACGACTGTGAATGATATTGTAAAAGCTGGCAGGAGAATCGTGTGGCTTAATACTAACATGACGCAAGAAGCAGCATCGTCATTTTTAGCATTGTGAGTGAAGTTCATATTTGAGGTGACTGAACAAGGCAGCGTAATTCGGAGACGAGCAACGCCGAACCGAGGGCGGTTGGACGCGTGGAGGGGGAGAGGCAGCAACGCCACGGTCGCTCCACGGACACGCCGAAGCGGCAGCCGACCAGCGCCGAGTGGTGCCGAACGTCTGGTGGGCATGAACCGGACTTGAACAGCGCTGCCAAACGACCAGCAGGTGGAATTTGATCATATTAGAATATCTTGATTATTAGGTAAACGGGTAAGACAGTGATTCTAGGTATTGGGTCCAAGTTTAAAAGAGTTACAAGGTTGTTGTATGATTATTGAAATAAAGTTGTGTATGTTAATTATATTTGGAAGTCGTATTAATGTTTACCCTACCCCGGAGCCCATTCGCAAAAAAGATACCCTGACCCCTTCAATAAATTTACTGATGCACTGGATCGAAACACCGGTCCGTCACAATATATATATATATATATATATATATATATATATATATATATATATATATATATATATATATATATATTGCGACCCACCCCTCCGCCGGCTAGCTCAGAATGGGTTTTCAAGGTGGGCGCAAAATAAAAAAATACAATTAGAATAGCGGGGATCAGGGTCATGTGGGCCGTTGTGGATTGAATGCACTTACACAGAAACTCAAGTCGAATCACTTTCCACTTACTTAAGTATATTCTAATTAAATTGCTGTTACAGTAAATGAACATAAAACACTTTACATATACAAGAATTTTGTCTTGCTGAAAAAAAGAAAACAACTTACACTCTTAATAATTAACTACACTGTTTCCTTTCTCTCATTTAAATCAATTTCAAAGAATACTTAAAACTTTGCCTAATCATTCCAGTCGTAAATTTCTAGTTGCAACTTTACAATTAGCTAAGTTTTTCTTGAAAGAAAAGATTGATTCTATTTTTCACAGAATATCGGTATAAAGAACCTGTACTAATACTTTCTTTCCGAAACAAATTATTCCTTCTAATATCTACAAATTGTTCAAGTTGGCACGACCTTACTGTGTCTTCTCACGGCGTAGAGAAATCTGCGGCGTCGACTCTTCCAATCGCTCGATGTCCTTGTCCTTGCAGCTCGGTCGGGAGCAAAGCCGCCCCTCTGCAGAACCGCACGGTCGCCCCTTTCCAGTACCGTTGTTCAACCCACGATGTGGCCTCCGTCTCGTTTTCCGTTGATACTCTTTTCGTATTCTTTTATAGAATGTAACTAGCTTTTAATTCCATATTTAAAAGAATCTACAATACGACAACTGAGTCTATTGTATAAGAAGAATAAATATAAAAAAAAAAAACTGCAAAGAAAAGAAATGAATGGCCTCGTTAGTTTCATGCTATTCACACTCCTCTCTCTTACAAAGATTTTAAATGCGTCACTTATACTTTCATCCTTTTCCTGATGAATTGTTTTAATGCATTGTAATATGATAATTACCTCCTCGAATGTCTTGAAGAGTTTTTATCGTAGATGCAGTCCTGAAGTCCGTAGCAGTACGAGGTGCCGCCTTCTCGTGATCGGTAGGTCCTCACTCTCCAGCTGTTACTTCAGAAAAGAAAGCTTTCTTTCTCCCGACTACCGGTGTCGCATACTCTACCGAGACGCTCTCTTACGGATATAGTTCGTAGTTTCCATTTTCGGATTGTATTCATGCGCGTTGGCGCGCGTTCAAACAGCTTATCTTATTCTTGAATATTGATGTGCTCCGTTTTCCGAGACCTCGGCAAAACGGATGGTCACATAACCCCTTCTTTCGGAAAAAAAGATTTTGTGGGATTTGATTTCATATGCCGAAAAAATCTTTTAACCAAACTTGATGCTCTTCCTTTCTTCTGTCTTGATTCTGGAATGTCGAGCAATCTTGTTTCTTCCTTCTTTCTTCTTCTTCTTCTTCTTCTTCCTTCTTCTTTCGTCTTTCTTCTTTTATTCTTTCTCTTGACATTTATTCTATTCTTTAAAAGGTCGTAAACTATGGAAATTATACTTTCCAATTGTATTCCCGCTTTCATCTATTAACACTGCTACATTGGGATTTTGTTTGTGAGCAATTGAGTACGGTCCCTCAAACAATCTAAAAAATTTATGATACTGCTTATGTATCAAATCAGAACTTTTCGGAACCCTTAATAATACCTTCTGCCCTTCTTGGAATTCGTAAGTTTTTCCGGTAGCTTGTGATTTTCTTTTATCTGCCGCTTTTCTTAGCTTTCTAAGTATTTCTTCATTGGCTAGATTTTGGTGCTCTATTTCTGGTTTCATAAGGGTTTGTAATGGATGCTCTGGTTTTCGTTTGAAATGGGCCTCATATGGGGTCATTCCAATTGACTCATGGTGGATTTGGTTTAACCATTTATTTATATGTGGAATTAGTAGCGACCACTCGCTATGTTGCCTCGACACGTAGACTCGAAATAGCCTCGACAGTTCCTTCATTACTCTTTCTGAAGGGTTTGACTGTGGGTGTCTAATGCTGGAACATATATGTTTGACATTCATATGTTGCATGGCCTGTAACCAGGATTCACTAGTGAATTGGGCACCATGATCTGTCAGCACCTTGGCATATGGACCAGCAAATTGAAAAAACTTATTAAGTTGGTGCAGGCAATTTTTAGTGTTCGCTCTATTCACAGGGTATACTTGGGTCAACTTAGAAAACACATCGATGCATACCAAAATATGTTTATATCCATATTTGGCCTTCGGTAAAGGACCATATAAGTCTATGGCAACTAGCTCATTTTCTTTTGAAGGTATTATAGCATGCATTGCGCCCGAATAATGTCGATTCGGGTACTTGGTTTTCTGACACAGTACACATTTGGCAACCTCGTTATCTACTTGTTTTTTTCTCCCTTTCCAATGACAAACTTCCTTAATTGCTTGGTCTACTTTTCGGCCCCAAAATGTGCTAAAGAGGCATGCACGAACCAGATGATCCCGGTTGTTAAGACTTGCGGTATCCAGATTCGATAAAGCGATGGCTGTTGTTGCACCCTTATGAGCAAAACTTGATCTACCAATTTCCATTTCAATGGGTCAGCCGTCCACCGTCGTACATCTGGATCCGTAGGTTCGAGTTCTCCTCTGCAAAATATTTTCATCTTTTCCATTATGGCATCGGCATCTTGAAATCTTGCGATGTTTTCCCAAGTTAAACCTGGCATGCTCATTATGTTTAACTGAATTGGAGAAGCCGGGAACAAAGTGTTAGGCATTGAATTGTGTTCGGCATTGACATTCCTACTAAGCAAATCGGGCAACAAGTTACATCTGCCTGGGCAGTATTCTACCTTGACAGAAAATTGTTGTAACCATATTATCCACCTCAGTAGTCGATCGTTATTTGGATGACATCTTTTTAGAAAAACTAAGGCTTTATGATCCGTTCTAATAATGAATGATCTTCCTACAAGATACTCTCTCAATCGGTGTATTGACCATACAATAG
>BLKR01009696.1:0-94265 GCA_011170035.1 Teleogryllus occipitalis
TTCACATTAACACAACGCGACTTATGAACACAATATTTGCAACATGGAGAAGCATCCGAGGGGTACACTGACATGGCAAATTAGTAAACGAACGGAAATGGAGGTACGTCACATTGAAAATTAGTTCTTCAATTTAATGCAGACCCCGCTAATAAGTACGTCAATCCACTACCAAGCCACCTGGCAAGAATATCAAGATGGCAAGGCCCAGGAGGAAAATAAACCCAGAGAAGTTAGTGGTAAACTTCGACAAGAAAAAGTTGGACAGGATGGCCACTCATTTCCTGGAACAAATTTCTTCGTCTTTTCTTAGTTTTGCAGAGCACTTTTTAAAAATTTTCATGATTTGTTTTTTAAACATTTGCTATTTAAAAAAATATTAAAGGGATTCTGATACGAATCCTTCAGTTATCTTTCAATGTGGTATTGTACAATATTTTTAAATCTCACCAAAGAAAAATTGAGTTACTACTTTTGGTGGACATAACCGTCTCAAACGTTTTCGTGACATCTACACTTTCTTCTCCAAATTCCCTGCTTTTCTCCGACTTTTCCAGAGGAATGAAATTCCCTGATTTTTCTCGGTTTTCAGTGTTATTCCAGAAAGTGGCCACCCCGTTGGATATTGAAAAAAGCCTATGGAATTAAGGATTCTGGATCATCAAGAATGAGGAAATTTAAAAAAATGATCCCGAAGTAATAATGACGATAGGTCTTCCTGGTCTATAGAAAGTAGAAGTGTTCTGGCAACAAATCAAACAACGAAGCAAGACATTTTTTTTTTACTCAGACTATCAGCACCGACTGCCGTAGAAAAGGACAAATTCTTGAAATTGTAGGCAAACAAAAACAAGAATGCCAGAACTAAACGTAAATCTGCTGAGGCACAAACAAAAAATATTATTTGAAAAGATCAATTAACTGATAAATTAAGTTGTATTTTGTAAGTTAAGTTATTTTCTCTATAAATTTTCCTCTCTTTAACATAAATTATTATGAACAATTTCTAATTTAAATTTTTGCAGTGGAATAGTAACATTAAATACCAAAATAGATTTTTAAAATCAAACTGGTAATTTTTCTTTGTGGAAACTTTGTTACAAATAGAAAATATTTTCAGATTGCAAGAATTTGAATTTGTTAGATTGCCAGGGGTAATGCCAGAGATGGTTTGCATTAAATCCGGAATAATGTTTGATAAAGTTACATTAAAATTTAGGAGTAACTCCCCGGAAGTTGGTCTGACTTGGGAAACACGTTATGTTTCCCGCGCTTAGAGATCCTGAAACTAATAGAAATATTAATGCTAGAAAATTGAATTTTAATGCAGTTCAAAATTATGGAACAAAACACTTGGTAGTTCTAGAAAATGTAGAAATGGACGAATTTTTGCGGATAATGCTGTTATTGATAACTTGTTAAATAATAAAGAGCCCAATAGGTGTATCACCTTCAAAAATTGGGTGTAGTTTTGCTCGTATTGATCCAACATTAGAAAGCGTAGGCTGTCGCGACTGTTAGATTCGGATCTTAACATTTGTTTCACCTGACCTTGCATTGGTGAGGAATTGGTCTGTTAGTGACGATGCAAGGGGTAGTGACCATTTTCCAGTTTTGATAGAATTGGTCTTCAACATTTACAATTAATTACAGATTAAGGAGCTGCATAGATGTTCATCTCGAAATATTTCGTTCTGAAGAGTCAAACTGTACAAACTTGTACATTAAATTTGAACATGGAACATGAATTTGTTCGTGCACTTAATATAAGCCGGACAACTCTTAACCATACTATATCACGTATTTTTTCGTGTAGCTAAATATGTACACGCACCGAAAAGAACACATCGTTATTATAAACAAGTAACTCTTTCCCATCACAGACGCAAAGATGTCTATGTAGTACTCCCGTTTCCACTACAATGGCGGCTCTCAGTTAGTCAAGTTTATTTCTATTCCAACGTCATTGACACAATGCCGCGCTTAAACACCAAAACTTCTCCTTTCCACTACATACTTGAGATATCGAAATCGCATTGCATTTCCCCAGCAAATATCAAGAGGTTATCGACGGATTGCGATTGCATCCTCCTTGCAGCGGTGATTTTTTTCCACCACAACCTGTGACTTGATCGCCATTGAGCAACGGACTAAATACTTCGATGAAGTCGATGTCCATTCGCAGACGGGAGGAGGTCAAGGCCGCCCACTTTCTCGCGGCGAATCGGTGCGCCCGAAAAGGAGTTTGTCGCAAGGAGGGCATGGAAAGGTTACTCCAGGCCTAATGCAGCCCAGCCGGCTTCTCTGCTGCACAGCGAACCAGAGAAAAAGGACTCGCCTAATATACTACCAGAGCAAGCATGTCAAAAAAAAAAAAAAAAAAAAAAAAAAAAAAAAAAAAAAAAAAAAAAAAAAAACCGTCATTAGCACTGGAAGACTTTGGAGTCCGAATGAAATATTGGCATTTTGAAATACAGTCGACCCGGTTATAGTGAACTCGGATATAGTGAACCCTCTGTTACAATGAACTTGTGTCACTGGTCACGTATCACTTACATTACAAATGAGCATAAGAAGTTTCGGTTATAGTGAACCCGAACCTCGGCTATATTAAACGTGGAAAATACAATGTCTAGGAAATTAATTCCCTCCTGAAAAGCAAAATATCGCCTCAGTGCACAAATTCCAACACTAGGCAGATTGAAAAAAATATCGTCGGCCAAAGGACATAATTGAAGAAGTCTCCCCTGAGGTGAAGGTAGCGGGTGGGGAATGGGGAGCTAACCAGTTCAATAATAACCCGAGTTTAGTGCGTCGTGTGAATCACATTTCGGTTACAAACCAGTGAGATTACAATTGATGCAACGTTCATTGGACACATGATAGAATTAATAGTTAAAACGTCGTTAATATATTATTTATAAATGAAAATCGTGTGGAAAACTGATGATGTTACAAAACTTTTTCCCGACAAGAAGATATTCAGAACAAGAAGATATTCAGAGACGGCGGACTGAGGTGGGCTCCTGAAAGCCTTTCATTCTTAATGACCGAAGTAGAAAAAATACAAGTAAAGGGTGAAGAGCAAGAGAAAAACAAAATGGAACAAGAACAAAAGAGCCATAATGAAATGGAGGCAATAAGGCCAAGAACAAGAGGACAAAAATAAAAAACAACAAAATAAGTAAGAATACGAGAAATTGCTTTCGCAGTGTTACGAAATAAAAACAGAACATGGTAGGAGTGTATCAACTCGTAAGGGGAAGAACAATTGAGGTATGTATTGGGTTGCTATGGAGGCAAGTTTGGGGAGACGGCGATTGTTCGAAAGAGATGGCCATATGACGATTATGTAGTATTATAGTAAAACTCTTCTTAACTCAATTAGTAGCATTTTCAAGTAATTAGAAGATTGGAGAAACGTTGGGGAAGGTACTAGTTATAATTAATCGGTGGTTCAAAAATACAGAACCAAATATTCGCAGAAGCGGAACAGGTAACAGTTTGCCGATTAAATAGCCATCCAGGACTTACGAACAATATACATTATTTTTGTTGGAACTTTTAAATGTCTTTTTTTGACATATCTCAAGAGTGGGGTGAACAGACAGCAACGTTGGGCAAGTGGAACGAAGTGGCAGATGAAATTATTGGAAAAACCCACGTTCGAGGGCGCCAGCGGGAGATTAAACAAAGCGGATTTGGTGTAACGGCTAGCGTACCGGACTGTTGTACACAAGTTTGCGGGTTCAAACCAGATGGAAGCCGTGGATTTTTAAGGGAGACAAAATCCTTCGTACGCCTTCTTTGAGATGGGTAGTAAAGCCGGCTGACCCATGTAGTAGATTTTCTGCATATAAAAGATCAAGCTTAAAAGCCGCTTCTGAGCAAAATTCAAAATCGTCCGTTTCGTCGCCCAAAATAATACATCCTTTCTCCGCTAGGTGGTGAAAGGAGCGTAGCGAAATTTGCGTGGTCAGATGGAAGAGCAGTCCTCATGGCCCCCCGAGTCTCGCCACGTAAAATAAGGCATTAACTATTAAACTATTAAAATGTCGTGTGACGCAAGTTCATTAGGTACATTCAACACGCAGCTTGCTTTCCGTTTTCTCTTTGAAATATGAGCACCGACGCATGCTCATTGGCCGGTCGCGACCCACTGCGCGCAGCATCGCACTCTCCTGGCAGCGCTGGCGAACGACCCTCCTAATTCGCCGTTTCCGTTCTTGCGCGGCCTCCGCCGCCTGCGCCCACAAGACGCGGCAGTTCGCAGCTCCGACGCGCGTGCAAGCAACGCCTTTCGCTGAAAGCGTCCAGCTACGGCCCATTAGCACCTACAAAAATAGGTCCGATTAAGCCGCTAACCGCACGGAAATTCTCGTGGTTGTCTGATCGAGGGTTTTTCGGCGTTTCTCTCATCAATACCACGCGAAAGCCGATATCATAACGTACGGACAGCGTGCGATCTTTTCTTCTTCTTCTTCTTCTTCTTCTTCTTCTTCTTCTTCTTCTTCTTCTTCTTCTTCTTCTTCCTCCTCCTCCTCCTTGTTAGCTTCTCTCCCTTTTCACGCACGCTCGCGCACTCTTGCGAGCACTCGCGTGCAGGCGGGAACTTTAGGGTTTGTCCCAGTTGGGAGCGGACCGGGAGAGGTGGCAGAAGACATCAACTGATGTCGCTGCACTGCCTTAGATCGGCTGGTGCTGGGGTTAGAGTCCCGACGGTGGCAGGATATTCGACACTAGCCAAATGGCTAAGCCGAGTTTTGTCACTGTCTGGAGCAAAAGTTTGCCGAGGAGAATCCGTAGTAATCAATAAATCAATCCAGCTGGGAGGGAGCCCCATTGGCCGAGATACCTGGAGGAGAGTGTCCCGCATGTCGACAAGGCACCGGATCTCAGACTCTAGCAGGCAAGGCACACAGACTCCTCGCGGGACATAACATTCACTACAGTAATAGAAGAAATTGACACAGCAGTTGACGGGCTCGGAAACCAAATAACCAATCAATTCAGCGGTGATGAATTCCGCGATTATCAACTTCCTTTATGTGGCAATGAGGACCACGCAACAGAACCCCACCAGTTTCTGATCAGTGAAGAGTCATGTCCCTCCTTTGATAATTGAAAACAAAACAAACTCTTCATTCGTCGTTTCTCCGATCACAACCAGGCGAATGCCGGAAAAGTACCCAAACAAACTTGCCACAGATTGCGCGCGATCTTTCCTTTCTTTTCCTTGTCCTATCCTCACCCCTTACACACACACACACACACACACACACACACACACTAACAAGCACTACACTACCACACATGCTGGGAGACCGGTCGGGAACTTAGAACTGGTCCCGGCTGGGGCGGTGTCTCGCTGATGGGAGATACGTGGTTTTGGTGGAAAACCCCGCTAGTCGATGGTAGGTCGGCGCCGGTTCTCGCCATCCATCACCGCCATCTCCCGAGGAAAACACATGCACCACCCTTACGGGACGAATGACATTTGCCGTTGACGTGCCTAGTCACTAACGACCAACCAACAATCGCTCCTTGTGTTAATTTTTCCGCAATAAATCACTATTTTCTCCGACACAATATGACTTATTATTAAAATAAACTGTATCAATTTGCATTGATTTCCTAGCAACTCCTTTTTATTATATTTCGTTAGCGAGAACAAAAACAATTGCAGAAAACCATTCTGGGAATGTTTGTCAAGGAATTTCGCCAGGAGGAGGAGCCAATGAAACTCTGACACAGTTCCCATGGATACCCCCAGTCACTACTACAGAAAGGTCATAAACCACTGCTTCCCAGAGCTGGATTCCAATTCCGAGTGCTGGCTTGCTTGTATGAAACCAGGGTCCAGTCGCGGTATAAGGAAACCTTGGGCATTTCCTCACGTCATGCGTCCATCCGGTAAGAATGAGTATCAGAAACTGTTAATAAATAGCAAGATTACCTTTAAATTACACTTTCCGCAACATATTAGGTAAAAAGAAAGAGATTGCAAACACACTGCTGGAGATGCCACTGACTCAGGTTCTTCTGAAGAACATCAAAGTAGAATCAAAATGTAGTATGCCCTAGACTTCGTTTATAGCGACGTCTGTTACAAACGTACAGCCTCGTACAACGAAAAACCTAGGTTCACGCGATTCTTTAAATATAGTATTATCGAGTGTATATTTGGACACAACGATATCGAAAATAACGTACTGATTATTAGAACGTAAATTTGCGACCGACTACAGATTAGAGAAAGGTTGTTAGAAAACTGTTTGTAACAATCGTTAATTAATCAATAATTAGAATTAAAACCTATTCGGAGAAACTCCTCTACGATAGTACTTTTTATTTTATTTCTACTCGCTGTATTGCAGTGTAGCTCTGAATTTTGTTGTTCACAGGTGAAATACTTTAAGGCAATGAATTTCACTTTCGGAAAAGATTCTATCCCCTTCTCGATCGTTATAAACAAAATCAGAGTACTTGCAATTTTGGCAATATATTCTGGGTTCTGTAAGCTATTATGCTCTGAAAAACATTGCAAATTTATTTTTCGCACGCCCATGCTAATATTTAATCTCTCTTTATTTAGCAAGTTGAATACTTGTTTGAAAAGAGTTTATTTCTACAAACTATATTTTTGAATTTAGCCTCGAAATACTATTTATGGAAAATAACATTAATATCATGTCTGACAATACCTCAACCTTACTTTACGTTCCCTTTGTGAGATACTAATTACTATTTTCTCGCCCCTCGAGTGACTCATGGACAGCGTGCTGTTGGGACGGTCTCGGGTTCGATTCCCCGTCGGAGCAAATGTAGAGCTGTAGCTCTCTAATACAAATCGTCTCCGTTTCTATAGTTCTGTGACGAAAGAAAGCTTAGTCGGAAGAAATAAGCTGGGCGCGGTGATGGGAGTACGTCATATTCCCCACGAGTGTCTCACCCCCACGCGTGGATACCAAACAGAAACAGCGCCCAGGCGTGGCAACACTCCTCGCTGGCTGAGCCCGATTAATCCGTCCCTAAAATGCCAAATATATACGAATATGCTATCTTCTTCTTCTTTTTAAAATAGAATTCAATTTTACTGAAGAATTATTTTTAATAAAAATTCCAACAAGTTTTTCTCTTTCCTTTACCAATATTAAAATAAGATTACCAATATAACTAGTCAATAGATAACTAGTCACACACTTCAAACTCAGGGTTATTTATAGAAAAGAATTCTTAAGAATGATGAAAAGTTAATTATCAGAAAACTGCCACATGTCAATCGACATCAATGAGTTATATCGAATTAGAGGAATAGCCACGAATCCACGAACATAGGAAACAACTCGGCAGTGAATTTACATTTATTACATTTCTCACTCTCCCTCACCCAAATCTATTTATTCTCCGAAATTCATTACATTACTGTTTTCCCAACACCTTCCTCTTATGAGTTAAGAGAATGCCTGTTATCATTCACCCCTGCCAGGTAATAAGTTCATACACCCGTATTCAAACACTGTATTTCTTCGCAAACGCCGGGTGTAGTAACTGATGCAATGCATAATTTGGTAAAGTGAAAATTGGATAATACAGGCTTATCTGCTTTACAGGGATCTTTGAACCAATGATTGTACATGTCAATTATCAAAATATCTGCACATTTTAAAGAGAATGGACCTACTTTGGATCTGCAATATAGTAAAAGGTGCAAGTTTTTAAAAATCGTAAATTATAGCACTCAATTGCTTTCAGAGTGCTTAAGTGACATTCAGTGGACTTACATTTCTGTCACCACAATACACTTTTCAAACTATAACTAATATTTGTGTTTGTGCATAATTATCGTGTTATGTGACCATAAATATAATTTTTGAGTCTACGTGTTTTGATTTATCAACAACTTCGCGGATTGGGCTGTAGATCCGTTCTTTGGAGATATGATCTCCATGTTAGTCGCGAATTAATTTTGTTAGGCTTGCTTCGTAATTCTGTGATACAGAGGAAGATGTGTGTTCGCCAAAGTGCAATCTGCTCATAAAGTAAGATTTTGCTTAGGGAAAAAAATCCTAATTTTTCATTGGATCCTGTCTTTATTAACGTAACATCTATTGTTTTTCAACAATTAAACTTCCCTTTTACATTAAATAAATTCCTGGTTAACCCTTACTAATACGAAACGAACAGTTCGTGTTTATTTGTAATTTTCTTGCGATTTATCGTTCAACATTTTAGGGGAAACTTGTCGCATATCGGATAACTAATACTTGAAGAAATCATCTGCCTTTAAATATGAGAAGTCAGATATCATACTTCAGACATGATAAGTCGGACATCAGCCTTAAGACAAGAGAAATGAAACATCACTTTCAGACATGAGAAATCAGACATCAACCTTCAGACATGAGAAATGAAACATCACTTTCAGATATGAGAAGTCCGACATTAGCCTTCAGACATGAGGGTCGGGCATCAGCCTTCCGACATGAGAAGTCCGACATCAGCCTTCAGACATGCGCATTCGGATGTGAGAGGCAGACATCAGAAGACAGATGTCAATCGTGAGAAGGGCGACATCAATTGTGAGGACGCAGACGTCAAACCTGAGAAGGCACACGACAAACGCAGATAGCTAGCAAGGCAGGCATTAATCGTGAGAAGGCAGACGTAAATCCTGAAAACGCCGACATCAGATCTGACTTGGCACACGACCAAACCTGAGAAGAGTGATGTTAGCTCTAACAAATCGCAAGCCAAAAGTCTGAGGAGGCAGACTTGAATTATGAGAAGGCTGACTTGAAGGGTGAGAAAGCAAACGTCATTCGCGAGAAGGCAGACATCAAACACATGTCACGTGTCACTCCCAAGACGCCAGACGCCGCATCGCATCACAACAAGGAAGAACAGTGCACCATAAAAGTCTCTCCGCACACAGCCGAACACGATCTCCTATTAAAATTGCATTCATGTTGGTAGCAACCAGATCACTACGAAACAAGTGACGGGGACAGCACTTGGAGCATCTATTATGATCGTGGTGGGTAGGCAAATCTACGTTTTCTTTTGTTCCAAGCTGCAGCTCGTGCTACCAACATCTCAGTCGCTAGCCTCCTGGACTCACCTTCTGGAGGAAGGAGTTCATCCACTTGGTGAAGGTCTTCTTCTGGATGGCGAGCCGCTCCTCCTGCAGGGCGCGGATGCGGCCCTGCTCGAACTTGATGACATCCTCGCGCTGCGTCATGCTGTCGGAGGAGGAGAACCTGCCCGTGCCGCCGCCGCCCGCGCTGCTGGGCCGCTGCCGCTGCTGCTGCTGCGAGTGCCGGAGCTGGACGGGCTGCTGCTGCTGCTGAGGGAACGGCGCGGCGGGCCGCTCATACTGCGCTGCGGGACGACACAAGAGAGCACATGAGCCGCGTTGTGAGTCAGCAGCCGCGGCGTATACGCGCCGCGCACGCGCACTCCCGCCACCGCGCGCCGCCGCCACCGCCGCCGCCACCGCGCCGCACAAAGGCGACGCGCGTAGTGATGGCAAATGTTTTATCAAAACATCGATCAGTGGCGTATCCTCAACATGGATACGTAGGCTTCCGCGGCCGGAGTCATTGGATTCTTGGCTGGCGAAATGAGCCGCGTCTCAGTCGATGGAGCACACGTTTCAGACATCTTGTTGTGGCCTTCTTCAGGGCTATACTGCTGAGCAGTATATAGCAATAGTACACTGAGAAAAAAGGTTTGTTGGACCAACTATGCGCATTGTTACTATTCGGCCAACGAAGATCGCATGGTTGGTTTAACAAACATCATGTATAAATTACATTAACAATTTATTCAGCATAATCATGTTCTTTGTTAAACCAACCGTAGGATCTTCGTTGGCCGAATAGTAACAATGCGCATGGTTGGTCCAACAAACCTTTTTTCTCGGTGTAGTAGAAATCTGAAGAAGGCCACAACAAGATGACCGAAACGTCAGCTCCATCGACTGAGACTCGGCTCATCCCGAACAGCCAAGAATCCAACGAATCCTGAACATTTTTTTAGGTATACCGCAGTTCATGGAAGCTATACCTCTACCGTTGTCTTTTATTTTGGGCTTTTCTTAAATCCCAATACTATGATATTTCGTCCTTAATAATTGTTCTACAAGACAATTACACAAACCACTAACTTCTCGATCATTAACACATTCCATTTTCACAAAAACTCGTGAGAAGCGTTACTTACGAGCGATCAGAGGAGGGCTGTTCACCGCAATATTTTGCGGTGCCTACCGACTGTCCAGACCCGCATCCTCCCCTCTCCCCGCCCTTGAAACATGAGGAGCCCGAGGTTACCGCGGCTGGCAAGCGGTGCCTTCGCCAGCGCTAGGGAATTCTCTGGACAGCATTACGAACTGTTTGAAATTTGTTTGAAAATATATCATGTTTCTGGTGGAAAAATATCGAAGATTTCTGCCATCCGTAACACCCCGCCGCTGGTTATTAGAGACGCGACGTCCAGGTTTTCAAAACATAAGTTTTTCTACAACTTCGATATTTTAAAGCTTCTTAGTTTTCGTTTTCTAGCGTAATACTTACGTAATGAAGACAAATTATTGTAATGTTTTAATATTGTTTTTGGTGCTCGATATTTTTACGTTTCCTACCAATTGTTTGTGCACGAGTCCTATAATAACTATTTTATGAAAGTTGAAATTTCAAATAACTGATGATACCACTGATGTCAATCGCTCTCTGCTATTCGCTCTCTTATAGAATGTAACGTAATTATGACAAAACTACACGCATGCATTCGCACCGCGAGTGAGCGCATTTGGGGCCGCTCGACTTACGAAATTAATCGAGAAAAGAAGCAATGTTTTGCTTACGCTCATGGGCGTCTCTGGCAAGTAAAACGGGATAGGAATTCAAAGAAATTGTGAATTTTTTAGTTAACAACAAATTTTTAATCATTTATTTAATATAACAGGGTGGACACGGGATATTGAAACAAGTTAAGTTTTTGTCGAAGCTAATCATGATTTCGAAAATATACAAACAAAAACGTACAAACATAGACGCCCGGCACGGAAAGTTAGAGAGGTGGTGGTGAAAAGCCAATTCGGAAACATTTTCGCAATATTATTTTCTAACACATTTTTAACTAACTTTTTGAGCTTTTGTGTTCACCATTTTGTCGTTTCACGGACTATAAGCTGTGTAATGTCATTTAAACAACTCGTTAAAATATGTTATTCTGATAGTATCTTTAGTAAAAACAACAACAGAAATACTTGATTAAAATTACTGGATGTACTTGCGAATATTTGAGGGGGCTTCTTCTCGGCGTCCCCCTCCCGCCTGAGACGACCGTGCAGATAACGTAATTAAGACTAGAGTGCATCATGCCAGGCGCCGCGGCGAGAGAGGAAGCGTATGTACGGTAAAATTAGTGGGGAAAGGAAGAAATTATTTCTTAGGTCATCTTTTTGGCAGAAAATAGTTCCTCTCTACGCATGTTGGACACTGTAGGCCAGCACGTCTTTTTTGACAGGTCGTAATTCCATCGAGCGTAGCCGAAGACTACATCGCTCTGCGAAATGTCTTCTTCCGCCGCTAGATGAGCTGGAGCGCCAGTTGATAATGTCAGTGAAGTGCGTGCAGTTGGTTTGACCGATTAGTAATTCCGGGCGTGACAACGTAATGTCATTAGTCCCGTAAGTGTACTCCATGTTTTACCGCCTGAGGTGGCAGTGATCTCCCCGAGCTGGATGGCGAGATCCGGCGCCGACCTACACGTCGGCTTGTGGGGGTTTTCCCTAAACGAGGTATCTCCCACCCGCGGGCCCCGCCCCAGCAGGGACAAGCTTCCGACTGGTTTCCCGCCATTTGTAGTAGTGTAGTGCATGTAACTGTGTGTGCAAGTGGGGGGGATGATAGGGCAAGGAAGAGGAGGGAAAGATCGCGCGCGGTCCGTGGCCGATTTTTTAGGGTACTGCTCCGGCATTCGCCTGGTGTTGATCGGAGAAACCAACGAAACTACAAATCACAGCAGCCGGCCGCTTCAATTCTCCTCCAGAACAAAACCCAGCTATCTAGCTAGTGCCAAAAATCCTGCATTGGTAGGGTCTCGAAGCCTTGGACCTTCCGGTCAGAGGCACTGCAGTGCCATCAATTGAATCGTTTATTTCAGAAATCCGTCAAACGCAAAATTTTTAATTACGAGAAAACGGGGAAAAAGTGTTCCAATTTTTCTGATTTTTAAATATTAATATTATAGCAGTTAATAAATGAATATTTTTCAGGTAAATATATATTAAACGATGTGTCTATCCTCATGGAAAAATACTCCACCGCTAAAGTGCTTTTTAGATTTTGGCGTTTGGTGGGTTTCTGAAATAAATGATTCAATTGATGCCCTGAGCCACCTAAGCCGATGCGTGCAGTTAGAGGTTAGAAATAGTTTTCACGAGTGATTTACCGCATTCCGATTTACTGCAATGGGTTGTTTTAAGTAAACATTAGTATACTGGAAATAAAGGTATGTATTCATAGGAAAATATAACAATTCACAAGGGTGTATTTTGATTTAATAAATATTCAGGGCCTTGAAATCTAATGTGTAATACATTTGTTTGCTGGCCGATTTCAACGGTTTACGAATTTATTAAGCAGTCACTTCTTTTACTTAACTGAACGACACTTCACTCATAGTACTAAATATTCAGAAATTAAAATACACACGAGGTACCGTAGCGGTCAAATGTCATTATGAGGACCCATAATGCACTAGGCTCCTGACATGTTTGCAATGGATTACTTGATATATCACTCACTATCAATAACAGCCATCTGGCGTGTCATTCCCTATCACTGACCCTACTTTAGTGCTCGAAAATCAAAACACGACGTCCGCGAATGATAGCGTATTCACTAAATCTAATGGAGATGGATTATACTAGCTATCAGAAGAAATTCCTCAAATTGCCAATGGAATTTGATTGTCATTCGCTACAAAAAACTTCAGGTGGTAGCCTGACAAGAGGATGGGAAATTCACTGAAAACATTTATAAATAAAACATCGGAATTCGAACCCCTATAACTAAAAAAAGAGACAATTAGAAGCGTTTTCCATTGAGTCAGAAGTTCCCAGGTTTTTTGTTATTAAAGGCTTCCGCAGACCGGCGCGGAAGATCCGCAGCGGGTGAGGTGCGGAAAGTACCGCGCTAGACGCAGCGGCGGAATTCGCGGAACCGTTTACACCAGAGCGTCAATTATGAATTAGCGATTGGTGGCCAGTTTCCATCCGATAAAGAAGACGCACTGTTCATGCACGGGATAGAAATTCTATGTTATTCGTATTAGTTTTTCTAAGCACATGCGGCATGGTACGTTGTCCTTCTTTATTTACGATTTCTCCTCAAATTGTAAATCTGTTTGGAAAAGGTAAAAAAGGGTCGATGATTTTGACCCAGAAAGGAAAGAGTGCGGAGAATTTCACACTTCGATGCCACAAAGGACAAGAAATGCTTTTAATTTACTAGAACGAGCAGTGTCTGTTTTGATGAAATTTTGATTCTGATCGCAGAAGACATAAGAAAATCTGATACTTAACAATCACGAAGAAATCGCACCTGAAGAACAACTTGTTATTGCACTCTTAAATTCAATAGAATTATAAATGTATTGAACGTTTTCATTAGTAAAATGTACAAATATTTAAGAACAAGAAAATTAAAAAATCAAAGTTTAATGTTATTTAAAATTAATGAAATTACTGACCACGTTTAGAAGTACTTTTTCTGACCGATATGTCGTGTCAGATTCACTGGCGAGCAAAACATATTCGAGATCTGATGACTCTTTGCCTTGGTTTCCACAGCGAAAGTGGAGCGGCAGCGGAAAAAAAGTGTCCGACCGTGAATGGAAATCCGCAGTGCATAAAACACTGCAAATCCACTGCCGCCCCGCTCATCTGCCGCGCAAGTCTGAAAGTCCTCATAATCCAACACGTGAAGCGAAATTTCCGCTGCGGATGTTCCGCGTACGCAGCGGATGTTCCGCGCCGGTCTGTGGGAGCCTTAATGGTACGAGTACATTTCCGTATTTCATGATATAAAGAAAATATCTGACACGTTTCGATTTAAACAAAACGCACGAAACGAAGAGTTCGTTATCTCCCATCAGATTTCCCAGCACGTCACATCACGTGACCGTGTCGCCGAAGTTTGCTTCTAGCGACGCATTCCAAAAATATTTGCCCCGGATCCGTGTCGTCGATTTACGTCGTAACTAGTTGAATGCGGCATTGCTGACGCTTTAAACCATTTAAAAATATTTTCATGAGTTGAAATGTTCCACTCACAATCAGTAAGTTCTAGATAAACAGAAAGAGCAAACGTAGTTGTCTGGTTCTTTCAGCCGTAAAAATAGTCTATTAAGAATTGAAATTCAATATAAATAATGTTTATTGGCAACTCTTCTTGCTGAATATTCTTTAGGACTACAGACACTACTCACTCCAGAATAACCTGTCGGAAAAAAAGAGAATAACTGTCGGAAAATCTAATTAGAATCCAAAATAGTTGTGTTAAAAGAGTACATTCTTTTAATGTACTTAAAAAACTAATCCCTTCCTAGTGATGAAAGCCCTGCACCACACAATGTGAACAGCGGTCTCCGGGCATGAAAATATCTAGGGACCTGTCATTTCTAGGCCGCTGGGGCACGTGGTTCGCACGTCCACTGCTAGATAGCAGCGCTAGAAACGCGAAAACACGTTTTTGGAAATTTCTTAGAATTTTCGTGGACGGCTCCGCCAACAATCATCGGTTCCCCATCGGGAGACCGCCACGCGTCGAATGACTCATTTGTCTCGATCGGTGGCCGCGAAGTGGTATAACCGTGAGCGACAGACGGAGGCACGGACGAACGGACAGACGCGTATTACTCGAAGACTACTATCCGCGCACGATGTCTTGAGCCCTCTCTTCGCTAGTTGCGAGAGGAGTGGGCTGTTTGGTTATTTTGACAAAAAGAATTTCACAACAAAACTTGTAGTTCGTTTTCGATGCAAAATAGTTTCTACTACACGGGAGTAAACATTTCTGGTTATCATATTTTGTTTACAACGCTTGTTGCCATAATTTATTCTCTATTCAACTAATATTAGCAAAGGAGTGGGAGTAGGTATCCCAGGGTTCTAGAAAAAATTGCGCGTATCATATATTCTACACATGGTTATTTTATAACAAGATAATTGTCTTATGGGGCGGCAATGCTGACGAAGAACCTTTCCTTTTCGAGTGATCCCAGCCCTTGCACTGCATACTGTAAACAGGGCGTTATATGTATATGTACTGACACTATATGTAGTGACGTGTATGCTCCCGATCGGAGAACTGTCACCGCTGGCCGAACAGCTGCCGAAACGTTAAGTTCAACTGTGAAAAAACCGCAGTATAGCAACCTAATTTTCATTGCCTATCTTAGTGGGCGGTCGGATTGCCATCGTACCTGCCTCACAGCACGGCGCTGGGGCACGTGGTTCTCGCGGGCGCCGCTAGATCGCAACGCTTCAAGACGCTAAAACACGTATTTGGAAATTTATTAGAATCTTCTGGGCGGATTCGCAGACGTTCCCCGCCAGCAGAGGCGTCCAATGGCACCGCTTTCGTCTCGAGTAGGCATAGGTGGCTCAGGGCATCAACTGATGCCGCTGCACTGCCTCTGACCGGGAGGTCCCAGAGTTCGAGTCCCGACAGTGGCACGATCTTAGACACTAGGTTGTCAGCTGGGTCGAATTCAGCCACTGTTTGGAGGAGAACTCTACCGGCCGGCTGTTCTGATCGGTAGTTTTCCGTGGTTTCTCCGATCAACGCTAGGCGAATGCCGGAGCAGTACTCTAACAAAAGGACCACGTGCTGTGCGCCATCTTTCCTTCCTCTTCCTTGTCCTTTCCTCACTCCTCACTTACGCACACGCACTCCACCACCACACATGTCCGGAGCTTAGAGCTAGTCCCGGCTGGGGCTGGTGGGAGAGACCTGGTTATGGAAAATCCCCACAAGTCGACGTAGGTCGGTGCCGGATCTCGCCATCCAGAAAGGGAAGATCTCCACCACCTCCCGCTAAAAGTATACAGTGCCCTTACGGGACTAATGACCCGGCAGTTGACGCCCCCCCGAATAACCAATCAATCAATCGAATGGTGGGCGGAAAAGGATCTAACCGCGAGTGACGGACGGAGAGATGCAGGTTTCTGGAATACTACATAAGGATAAAGGACACGCGGCAGACCGCAGCACAAGAGTCACGCCGTTTCCTCTTAGGGAACTCTAGAGGAGTGAGAAATCATCTTGCTACGAACTCCGCGGTTTCTGTTGCTCTACGACACGGACACTCCCAACTTCCTCCCATGACCCGCCATTTCATCAGTAAGCAACCTCAGATTCTCGGATTCTTCAGTATTTACTTGTAAATAGATGGGATATTTATCCAAAATATAATTTTACTTTTCATCACGCAGTGTATACAAAAAAATCACTAAATCACACATTCGAGAAACTACTTTTATAATGTCTGGAAACGCATATTCTGCATTTTGATATTATATTTGTACTTGTTAAAGTGGCAATAATGGTTACTAGATAAAATTGGATTTCAATTATTGCAATTATTTTGTTTCGGTTAAAACTGGTGGATATAAGCCCTCAAAATGACCGATTACTCACATGACAGATTGCTTCGAAGAAAATACCGTTGCAGACCCAAATTATTATTTACAATGTAAATGTATTTAGAGGATTTATTTTCACCTACCCAAAATTTTGCAAATTATATGAAACATACTTCGATTATCACATACAGGAATATGACTAAACAGAGAATTTCAAAGAAAATTGCGCTTAAAGGCTCTATGAAGACTTCCGTTACTCAAAAGTGGTAAAAACTTAAAAATTTTAAAATAATAATAAAAATCAAATCGAACAAAACATCGACATCCTCTGAATAATCTTTAATTATTTCTCTCTTTTCCCGAAGGCAGTTTTGTCCGGTAATAACATTTTCAAACATTATAATTGTGGCAAAAATATTCGAAAAACAGAGGACAAACTAACACCAGCAATTGCCGTTGTCCTCCCACCCCAGAGCGGAGTATCGTGGGAACGCTCCTCGTTGGGCGCCAGCGCGTGGGGTGGCAGCGCAGCGAGTCGCCTCCGACGCAGGCGACCCGCGTCATGAAGGGCGCGCGCGTGGGCGGGGAGGCAGGCGAGTTCCCACAACGCGCGCCACCGGCGCGTGGGCGGAAGAGAAGACGGTGACGGCGCGCGGGCGGAGGAGGAGGTGAGGGAGACGTGGGGGGAAAGGGAGTGGCCGCAGAGGCGCGTGGGTGGTGGTGGGAGGGAGGAGGTGGAGTGGAGGTGGAGGAGGTGGAGTGGAGGTGGGAGTGGAGGTGGGAGTGGAGGTGGGAGTGGAGGGGGGAGGGAGGTGGGGAGGGAGGTGGGAGTGGAGGTGGGAGTGGAGGGTGGGAGGGAGGTGGGAGGGAGGTGGGAGTGGAGGTGGAGTGGAGGTGGTGGAGGTGGGAGTGGAGGTGGGAGTGGAGGTGGGGAGGGAGGTGGGGAGGGAGGTGGGGAGGGAGGGTGGGAGGGAGGTGGGGAGGAGGTGGGAGCGGAGGGAGTGGAGGGAGGAGGTGGGAGGGAGGTGGGAGTGGAGGTGGGAGTGGAGGTGGGAGGGAGGTGGGGAGGAGGTGATGGGAGCGGGGATGGGAGTGGGGATGGGAGTGGAGATGGGAGTGGAGATGGGAGTGGAGATGGGAGTGGAGATGGGAGTGGAGATGGGAGTGGAGATGGGAGTGGAGATGGGAGTGGAGATGGGGAGGAGGTGGGAGTGGAGATGGGTGGAGGTGGGGTGGAGGTGGGGGTGAGGGTGTAGGTGGGGGTGAAGGTAGGAGTGGAGGTGGGAGTGGAGGTGGGGGTGGTGGGAGTGGTCGTGGGGCTGAAGGTGGGGGTGGGAGGTCGGAGCGTGCGGGGGAGGGGCGAGCGGAGCAGTGCTTGGCGACTCGTGCTTACTGAGGAACAATTGCAGCAGGAGAGATTATCATTCGTTAGGCTTACAAGAATTCGACCCGTATTGTCAGGTTTCCTCCACGTTGAGTTCCTCATCCTGCTAACCCGGTGAACTTCTAGACCCTCCCGATGTTGCTACCATTTTACAGGAAACTTGATGGAATGCGAAGCAGTGCAAGCGACACGTAGAAGAGTAAACGCATTTGTCTATGCGTCCTACCGCTAAGTAGGTCATCACGTGACCCTTCTGAGTTACACATCCTGTTTCGCTGTCATTTATGCGTTTTCAGGAGCGACAATTTGTGACACTATAACCATGGCGTAAATACAATTAAAATATTATTTCTTCCATATTGAAAAATATATAATCGATTTCTAATTTACGATATACGTGTCTGTAATCAGTTTTTACAGGTTTGATGGGATTGACTGTTAATGGTTTAATTTAAGTGTTGTCATGGTAATATATTGGTTTGTCCCCTCTTCAAAATTGTGTCTCTCGCGCTGCGAATTACCTGGACTGTCGGTATTTAATTTTTCTCTTATTCGATTATATTGTGGATCGGAAAAAATTATACTAATTACTATACTACGAGTCTAAATCAGTAAAAATTAAATTAAAAACCGGTCACAATAATATCGAACGTTTTGAAATATTCGAAGAAAAATTTTTGCTATCAGTGTTTTGATACATGGACAGAAAAATACCGATATTTTGAAAAAGTAATATAAATAGTTCTCATCCCTATCCATTAATGATTCAAAAGGAAAAGTGATAGAGGTGTTCACCAATTAGGAATATTAATACGCCTACCACTTTCCAACAATTACTTTCAAGTTCAGTGGGCAATAAACTCCATTGCACCACAAAGGAACGATGAGGAATTATAGCCACCAGCTGATTTGCCTTTCCAAATACTAGTTTTATTACAGGGAACGAATATTTTCTTATCAATTCTCGCCAAAAACGCCCATTTCTTTCTGTATTAAAAATCAACTTGTCTGTGGCTTACTAGCAGGGGGGTAGTGGTAGTGATTCCAGAATTTAAGAAAACGTGCACAGAATACACTTCTCCCCCTAGTACCTGCGTATTTAACTGTTTCTGTCGATAAATAAATAAATGAATTTAATTTCGACTGTAAATCGAACAATTCCTCTCCATCTGATGCCCCGATTTCCTCATAATCTGTCACTGCTGGGACATCTTCGACCATGCAATCGGAGTAAATATTACAATGCAACTACAATCAGATGGAGCAGAAAACCAACCGAAATCAACATAAAGAGTTTGTAGGAAATTTCGGAGCGACGTTTCGGGAACTAACTCATTTTTCCCCATCCTCAAGCTAGACTGTGTAACGGAGAAAAATTACTGACTTATTACTGAAATGATACTAATAAAACATTATTACAAAGAAAAGTCATCTCAGTAATAATGTCATGATTTTTCCATTTCTCACGAGGTCCCACACAATCTCCAAACTACAAGTTGTTTTTCAACTGAAAAAGAATTAGAATTAAAACCCTGAGCGTTCACTTGTAAACTAGGTGGGTTGCATAACTCTTGCACTACATATCTTAATCCTGATATCGTCCCGTATCTCCACTATCTGTAACACCAGGCAGAAGTACTCTCAGAATGGTTGCGGCAGGGACATATTAAACCTATGTGCAACCTGCACACGCCATAAATAATGCTGAGAGTCTAAATTATAATATTTCAGGCAGAAGCATTCAGTGAACTTCGTTATCAAGCGATACGAGTACCAAGTAAATTCAATTTCTCGAATGAAGAAAGGTTTCCTTTATTCCTAGGCCGTTATTACATTTCATTGAACTTAAAATTCCAAACGGAATACGTTTTTATATTCTCTCGGTCGACGAATAACAACACAATGGTCTGACGAAATATTTGACATTTTCAACGATGAGGGGTCCAAAAAAATGCAATGAGGAATTAAAATTTGTCACTGCTCTGATGGACTAAGGTACTCTGTAAATCCGAATTCCTTTCATAAAATTAACAAAATCCCCCTAAAAGGGCAGGGATATCTTGAACTGATGAAATATGGACAATCTCACTTCCGACAAAATACGGTCGGCCCCGTGGTGTAGTGGTGTGACTATACGCCTTCCCCCGCTGGTGCCCGGGTTCGATCCCAGGCGGTTCCAAGTGGAATGTGCGGCAAACACGGCGAGTTCGCGGCAGATTTTCTCGGGGTACTCCCGATTTCCCTGCCAACAGGCATTCCACCGGGACGACCCATCATTCATTCCCTCTCCCATCATTAACCATCATTCCGCTAAGGATCCACGGATCACAGCGGCTTCTAGGCGATAACCGAGGAACTAGTTGGGAATGGCTATGGCGACCGCAGCAGGTTATGAGCATCGGTCTGGCGAACTCTCCTCCCAAGACAGACGAAATGAGAGTGGATGGAATATCAGGCGGAGCGAGGGGTACAACTTCGTTGAAAAACAGTTTAGTTCCCCTCCTGACAATATATTCTACAAAATATAATATTTTTTACATCAACTTAATTACAATGATTTATAGTTAAACTCTCAGTAACACGAGTTGCTCCCAAATCTTGCTTAATAGACATATTCCTTGATATTAACCTGCATTTTTCTTCTTGAATTCTATCCTCCTCCGTACATGTTTAATTCCTCCGTTTTTCTTCATAAACTTTCAATTGAGAACTCATCAACTTTCAACAACTGAATAACAATTTAATGATTAACAAACTGCTAACTTTAAAAAAAGAGAACTGATTTTATACCAGTATAAATACTTTCCTTTCGACACTGGTTTCTTCACTTTACTTTCAACAAAGTACTGGAAGTACTATTGATACCGTGATACTTTGCGGCATCAGCCGCAAACTAGTCAACCTCAAATTACAAGCAGATCGCGAAAACTTTTCGTTGTCCGCAGAAAACTGCACCCTATTTCTTTGATTTATTCATTCTAAACCAAAAATCTGTACACATAATACAAACAATTTAAAACAAATATCACAATGAAACATGTAATTATTAACCAAGCTTCAACTAGATTGTATCAGTTAATATAACATTAATAGTGTTTTCTACAATTAAGCAATATTTAAATATTAGGTAGTTATGGTTCTGTTATTAAATAAATTTTGTTATTAATCCCGAGCATTTTACTGTAATAAAATGTGAGACCACACCATTATTTGACCAAATTTATAACATTAATGTTTTATCATAAAAAAAGGAAGAAAGACGTCCGCGAGATAAAAGTACGAATTCGTAATAATACGTCGTTATAACATTGACTTAACGCAACCAAACAGGTACGAATTGCCATACTTAACGGTCGGCGTCCATTAAGGATTTAACAGTCCGCCGTCCGTTATGAACAATCGAAACAAATGGGTTGTGGCAAAAGATAGCATATGCGCGCTTTTTCCCAGGAATTACATTTCTTACTTTCATTAACTGACAGATGATTTTCTCCTCCATACGTCACATACAGTTTTTGACTCAATAAATTTACAAAAAACTAGACAAGCCATAAAATTCGGCAGTTGGCGAACTTCTTCCGCTGCTTATCGGCCCAATGGCATCAATAATCCCACGAGCGTGTGTCCCCGTGAGGACCGAAAGCCACTGCGCGTCAAGTCGGGCAGGAGGATTCTCCGTTGCGTCGCAGCGCAGCGGTCGCCGCCTTCGCCGTCGACGGCCAAGGTCACGCACATCGCCGCCGCCAGCGCTGCTGCTGCGTCGGCGAATTCCGCGCACGCGCGAAACGCCCCCCACCGCCGCTGGCGCATGCGCGGGAGAGCGGACGCGGGACGGACGGACCGGGCACCCGGCCCGCCGCGCCGGCCGGCGCGGAGCGGTGCCAAGACGCGAACAACAGAATTACAACCTTTTTGCACTGAGTAGCGCAAAGCGAATAATGTACGTGAGAGGTAACCACGTGATCCGCATCGTTTTCAGGTGTTCAAAGTGATTCATACAACGTTTTTGTCCAAGATGACACATTGAAGTAGTTCCGGTCTGTGACGGAATGATGAGCTGCTAATGATAAACTTTCGTAATGCTACATCCTCTTCATTATTATTATTATTATTATTATTATTATTATTATTATTATTATTATTATTATTATTATTATTATTATTATTATTATTATTATTATTATTATTATTATTATTCGCATTTGTGACTCTGGGATGGCTCATGGGCAGCGTACTAGCTTCCCGTGCTGTGGTCCTCAGGTTCGATTCCCGGTCGAGACAAAAATATAGTTGTAGCTTTCCTTTAAAGTCGTCCCAGTTTCTGTAGCTGTGTGACGAAGAAAAGCTCAAGCAGGCGGATCTTGTTAGTTATGGTGAAGAGAATACGTCATGTTCGCCTCATGTCGCTCTTACCCCCAAGCTTGGGAATTTAACTAGGCCCAGGCATGGGGGACACCGGCGAAGTCTGACTACCGGCCCAATAACGCCAAATACATACATACTACATTCGCATTTGTTCGACTAGGGCTGCCCATCAACATGACGTCGCGTCATCAAAAAATAAAGTTAGCACCTCACATGCCACCGCAGTTTGGAAGAAATTTCATTAATCGTGATCAAATGACTTATGCCGTGAAGGATGGTTTGGATTGTTCCAGCAACTTACTTTGGTTCGAAACTAATTGGCAATCTGTTTTGAAGCAACTGCTGAATAAGAAGTTCAGATTATGACTCACCAGATATTACCCTTTCGTTTCAATCGCGGGAGTCAAATGATTTGTAGCGACACGGTGAAAGTATAAAGAGAGCTATCAGAATACTCATAAAGACATGATTTATGAGAGGCATTACGAGACCTGAGTGAGGAGAATTTTAACAACCGTTGTATTCGCAGTATTTGCACCGTCTAAGAACAAATTGTGATTCTCATTAAATACAATTTCTAAAGGTATTTGTCATTTCTTATAAGAGGCAGAATAACTCAAAAGTAAACCTCCTCTCATTAAATTGTTGATATTTTGAAACCGTTACGTTCGAACCGAAGTGATTTTTACTTGTGACTGACGACGAATCTGGAACTGCACGGACCAGGTGAAAGTTCGCCCATAAGAGTATTCACCCAATATCTGCGCACCTCCATATTTATAATCAACGTTTCACGGCCAAGTTCCTCTCCAAGAAAAATCGACACGTTTCTTCACATCTTCGTTTTTAAATATAAACGCATATAATTTTTTTGGCGTAGCAATCAACAGTAGAATATGAACAATAGTACTAAAAGGTCTAATTATCCCTTGTAAGTAATGATTGATTCCCAAAACATCACGCCCCCACCAAGGTGAAACCTTGTGTTTAGGTTAACTTTTCACCGTCATAGTTTTTCGTTGTTGACACAAGTTACCATTTACCATAATAGTGTTTTATATAAAACATTTACTCTCGCACATTCATTATTAAATCATACAAATAAAAATCAAAAACAAGTTTATTTAAAAAACTTAGGAAAGAAAACGACCATATGTAACACAGAAGTACGTACTCTTTATACTATTTCTCGTGTGCGATTAAATCTTTCAATACAAATCTGAGATCTACAGAGAAGGGATTAAGCGGGACACGAATTTATTCTGTATGTATCAGTCATTCGACCAAAGACACGATCGGCTCCTCAGAGCTCTTCGACAGAGCAACCCTAACGAGACCCGCTAGGCAACTAGAAGATGCGGAGAGGGTACCCATCGCCTTCCTCATCCAGACCGACAACGTCCAAGTACTCGCCGGATCCCCGGTTGTCACCTTTCACATCACGAATGCTATGAATAAACACGACTCATACCCTGGCAGCTGCTCGATTGCACCAGTCACAGAGACTGCGACCGCTACCGCTCAGAAGGAACTAGAATATTTTGTTGCCGAGAATCGCTCCGAGTAGAACTGATTGTGTCTGTAAAAACTTATACTGAGTGAACAAAAGTTTCATCCACATTTCTCGAAACTTATCAGTTACTTGAAAAGCGACAGGAAGTGTCTCAATATTTAGCAGGTTTCTCTTTCAAATCAAAGCATTCGATATTTTCGCTTCTCAAACACAAAATCTACAGGACTGCATTCAAGAACATGGAAACGAACTAGATTTCGAATAGAAGTTATTTCCAATAGATTAAAAGGAAGAAACAGACATTTGAACACCCATCTCTCCCAGTATCTCCACCAGCTGGACACGAGCTCGAGCACGTGCCCGACTGGTCTCCCAATACGTGCGGAAATGTATCTAAAGGGATACAAGTATGCCAAGTATCTGCAAGAGAGAGAGAGAGAGAGAGAGAGAGAGAGAGAGAGAGAGAGAGAGAGAGAAAGCGGTCTCGGATGAGGAAGGAAAGATCGCGCGCGGTGCGTGACCCGTTTCATAAAGCACTGCTCCGGCATTTGTCTGATATTGTTCGGATGGATGTGAACAGCGGCTGCGGGAAGGAAGGATGGGGAGCGGTGCGCTGCTCCTGTAGGAATCCAGTAAATTGATTGATTGATTGATTTTTTCGTGTTTCCGGGCGCGTCAACTGCTTTGGTCATTAGTCCCGTTAGTGTAGTGTATGTTTTTTCACAAGAGATGGCGGTGATCTTTCCCCGCTGGATGGCGAGATCCGGCGCCGACCAACAGTAGGCTAGTGGGCTTTCCCCCAAACCAGGACTCTCCCACCAGCGGGGCACCGCCCCAGCCGGGACAAGCTGTAAGCTCCCGACTGGTCTCCCAGAATATGTGATAGTGTAGTGCATGTTAGTGTAGGTGTGTGTGTAAGAGGAGAGGAGAGGACAAGGAAGAGAAAGGACAGATCACGCGCGGTCCGTGGCCCGTTTGGTAGGGTACTGCTCCGGCATTCGCCTGGTGTTGATCGGAGAAACCACGGAAATCTACCGATCAGAGCAGCCGGCCGCTAGAATTCTCCTCCAGACAGCGACTGAAGTCGACCTAGCTGGAAAGCTAGAGTCGAAACTTCTGCCGCCGTGGGGAGGGGGAACTTAGGACCTCCCTGTCAGAGGCGCTGCAGTGACATCAGTTGGTGCACTGAGCTACCGCTCCCGGTGAATCCAGTAAACGAGAGAAACAATTAACCCGAGAAGCCCGCGTTTAGCCCTCCCTCGACGCAGTGGCGAATTCTTCGATACACCGCGTATACCGCCGGTATACATAGTAATTCGAAGTGTATAAGAAATATTTCATAAGTTTGATAATCCTCTAAAACGTTATTGAGTTTTTGAAAGATTTAAAACAGATGCGAAAAAATAACTCTGTTATACTACCGACAGCCAGTCAGTCTTAAGTGTAGTGAAGTGAGAAGTTTCAAACGGTTTTTAAAGCTGTTCAGAAAATTCGCTAGCGCAGGCAAAGGCACCGCATACCAGCCGCGAAAACCTAGGGCTCCTCATGTTTCGAGGGCGGGGTAAGGGGAGGATGCGCGTCTGGACAGTCAGTGGGCACCGCAAAATATCGCGGTGAACAGTCCTTCTCTGGTGGTTTGTAAGTTACGCTTCTCTGAAGTTTTAGTGAAATTTGAGTGTGTTAATGATCGAGAAGATAGTGGTTTGTTTGTCTTGCAGAATAATTATTAAGGGCGGAATTTCATAGTATTGGAATTTCAGAAAAGCTCAAAGTAAGACAACGGGAGAGGTAGCTTCCATAAAGTGCGGTATACTTAAAATAATGTTCAGGATTCGCCAATGGTGGCGGCATTGTCCGCCCCCGCCATCCAGCCGGTTTCGAACATCTGCCCCCCAATGCGACTCGCACCCGGGACTTCCTGGTCTAGCTACGAACCCGCAACGACAAGCTCCGTACGCATCGTCAGCTACACTTGCTAAAACACTCAGTAGAATGGACGGAAGACGGGAACTATTCACGACTTGAGAAATGTTCCCATTCGTAAGGGAACAGTTTTGTCTACGACAAAAATACTTTTAAATAAGAACGTTCGTAAATTCACATTTCCCGTCTGAGTTTCACTTCATTTTTCTAAGGAATATTCTCTAACTAGTGGGAAGCGGCGTGCTCTTCCACACAGGTTGAAAAGAATGCGCTTGCGTGATAAGTGCACGGGAAAACTAGAATGACTAGTCGTATTCTTCCAGAAATAGGTTGCCAATGGTTATTTAACGACGTGGTTAGTATAATCTGGGATTCGAGCTCACCACACCGCTTAGAAGCGTTGAAAATGCAACGTTCTATGAATCTTATTCTACATTTATTAAATATTAAGGGGAATATTCAAACATTGTGAATAAATTTTGCTTTGCTTGGATAATAGATAACAAACAAAATGAACAGGCAAGTTGTTAAGCGGAAGAGAAGGCACTATGATTTAAAAGCAAAAAACTGCGGCAAGCCTGAAACTACTTTGTCAGCTCTCTGTATCTCGCCAAGATAAAGTACAAAAAACTCAACAAATTGAAACTGAGCAATAAATAATGCTCTACTATTTGTTTTAGCAAAAATATCTAGTTTTATAACTGTCTCAAAATTTTCCGACTTCTAACGATTCTCTCCCAAAATTCCGTGATTTTTACGTGACTTTTCCAGAGCAATAAAATTCCATCATTTTTTCCTGTTTTGAAGGCTTTCCAGAAAGTGCCCACACTATCGTCTATTACTAGTATACACTAAATCGAAGACAAGAAAGTTCTTAAATATGTAAGAAAAAACGCAAAAGTTTTCTATGACACCATTGTGAATTGGCCAAGAACAGAACACAAGATAACACTAAACGAAGTTTTCCATGCCAATAAGGAAAACAAGATACATCTTTCCATATTTATGTGATTTTGTTCAGTTCTTGTTCATTAAATTCTATTATCATTAATTTAGTACCGATTTATTTGATTTAATTTGATTTATTTGGTCGAAAAAACAGTAAAAACTGTGTATGACGTATGAGGAAGAAGATTATCTGCGTACGTTTTCTTGAGAACCAGAATCTTATCACAATTTTTTAACGATAGTTGAAAAATGAATAAATGTTAAAACAATAATAATAATAATAATAATAATAATAATAATAATAATAATAAATCTTTAAAAAAGTGCGAGATTAGTAACATTTGAAAAGCTAGACATTTTCGTTCCCGAGTTATAGAAAAACAATTTGCAACGATAACGAACTGCAGATTTTATTTTTCTGCATTGCTAACAATGTAGTAACTCACCCTGAGCTTTACTCCTACCACTACAAGCAAAAGAAGAGCTCAATAAAACGTGCGCATAGTGAAGCTACATTTACGTCCAGAAGCAAACCAAGGGGCCATCTCAGCATTTGCGATTTGTAATGGGCCACGTTTTAATTTCTCATTTATTTAGTATTTACTTTAGAAAAGGAAGGTCTATAAGAAACAAACATCAGAAAAACCACCTTTCCTTTTAGAAAGCTTGTTTTAACTTGTGCATAAACGTTATTTTCGCGTCCTTTCCAAACCTGCAAATTAAAAACATTTTCTTTAAATTAAATAGATTTTTTCTCCTGCTGTAAAACTGGAAAATGCGACCAGACCAGCACCGTGTTCGCTAGAGAGATTCAATTTTCGCTCCCTGAAGGCGGGTGCTCCGCATTTGGGTCGCGTGCTCTGTGCACGGCGGCGGGGCCAAGCGAGGCGACGCGACGCGCGTTGCACCCGAAGCCCGGTAGGGGCGCGCGCCGCCCCTCGGCGGAAGCCCCGCAGCTGCCGCGACCCAATTCCCCTCCGCCTGCCCTCCCGCTCCCCTCCCCACCCCCGCCGCCGCACGCCAACTCCTCCTCCGCAGGCGGATGGCGACGACAAAGCTCCACACCCAACGAGGCACTAGATTTATTTATTTTACGTCAAAAACAGTTACAAAATGTGTGTGACGTGCTGTGGGGAGAAGTGAATTCTGTACACGTTTTCAAAATTCTGTGATCCCTACTCTAAGCCCTGAATTTTAAATACAGAGAGAAAACAATGTTTTTTTTGCAAGGATTGTTAACAAAATATTCGCTCCGATGTAATAAAACCTATTTTCAAGGGTAAACCAATAAGTTTGGGCTCTTACCCCTCATTATGTCCTTCGTCAAGGAATAATACTTCCTGCCGCGACAACACGGAGAACAATAATTTCAATAACTATTTTTCCACTGAATTCCAGGAGACGTGCGCAGATAATGAAGTTACATTTTTTTTGCCCAGAAGCAAAACAAGGGTCCATCTCAGCATTTGCTCAATGGATCTGGGAAACTAGACGAAAAACCTGATCGAGATGGGGGTCATTGACCCAGAGATTTAAGCATAGCGTCTGTTGACGTAAAATAGCTGATACGGTGTGATCCAAAAGGAAGCTTGGATGACACCTACAGTAGAGAAGTTTAAGCTCCCGATTGGGTGACACCGTAACAGCTGATTTACGTCAACAGACACTGTGTTTAAATCGAAGTATAGTGGCATATTCACATTTTTCCTCCTCCAAGTCCTGTTACAGTACAACTACACATATTTGTGCAAAACGTGCATGGCGTTATTTAAAGATCTACAACGCGCATCCGAAACAAAGCATCTTCAATATTGTAGTTGTTCAGAGACGTCGAAACATTTTTAAACTTTTGAAATGTTCTACAGATTTACGATTTCAACGCTAATGAGACCATTCTTTATTACCCGAGGACGAAGTTTAATAAAACAAAATTGGAACTATTTTTTGAGAACATTTTGAAAATATTGAGGCTTTACGTGAAGTACCCCCAAAAATCAAAATATGTTTCAAACTATCAGGGCCTCGAGTTTGTTCAAATCGATCGGTGAATATCAAGTTTGCAGAAAATTGTGTGGACATTTCAGGCGCTGGCTTTGATCGCAGACAGACGAGACGTTTTGGCGTCAATCGATTTTTCTGAATCAATGACCCACAAAACACGGATTCCGACTACACAACAATTGGCTTCACATAGGAATAAGATTTATCTACATTTAGTTACCAGGGCCCAGAAAAAACGGTTTTTCGGTCGAAAAATTGCCGTTTTCTGGCGTACAATAACCATTCTTTCTCTTCTTACGAAGGCGAGAAAGTAAAAAGTGACGCTAATCCCATTTTCGGTAAACTCAGTATTTTAGAAAATTGCGAAAAAGTAGCATTGCAAAATTATAATACTGAAGATTAAGAGTTCGTCTTAAATGAAATCTGCCCAAAAATATCAGATCTTAAAAAGGTTATGTACATTTTTTAAAAATAACGAGTACTTTTCTGGCAATTTCTGGTTGACGCATTATATAAAAAAAACATTTTCTCAAAAATGGCTGCAATTTTTTTCTTTAGTTTTTCCCGCGAACAGATCAAAAGGTCACTTAAAAAATTGTTCAGATCTGATTTTCGTTCAATTCTCTAAATTTTCAAAAATAGCAAAAGTTAGAAACAATTCGCAAAAGTATGTGCTGTTGTATTGCGCTGAAACTATATCGTTGAAACTCTTCGTAATTACAATCATTGCCCAAAAGATCGGGTTTTAATGCAAAGTTGAACCAAATTCCATTGTAATAGACCTAACAAATGATTTGTAAACTGTGTAAATAGAAAAATGATTATATTTTTCAAACATATTCCAATGAAATATCTTTCACATACCTTAGAACCTTTTTTAGATGAATTGAATACACGTTCTCTGCAGTCAACTAATTTCTGTCGTAGCTTCTTGTAGTTTGCCTACCATGGGCAGCTCTCAAACCCTACTTTAATCCATTCTGTCGATAGTATTGTTTAAAAAATTGAAGTATTTAAGTGAAAATATATTTTCATCAAATAAAAATAATTTAGTAAATGTGATATGAAAAGAGCTGACCTAGAATAAAGTTTACTAATAATTAGCCAATAGTTAAATTATCATTTTACGTATGAAGACAAATTCATACATTTGTTTCCCAGTTTCTTCAAGTTTTCGTTTCTTTTAATGAACTGAAATAATATTTGTCCCATTAAAACCTCACAAAAATGAAAGTACCTTCAAGTATACGTATTTTCTTAGAAAAATGTGGAAGATTCTTAGGTGATACAAATGTTTATACTTAACCACTACAAAATTTCACAAATTTTATTTTCAGAAATTCGACATATTGGAAATTAAAAGGATACACTTACTATGATCTCACGTGTGAAGCAGTAAGAGGTACTAGTCCCAGAAGTCTTCGTAAAGAATTCATACTTCGAAATCGCTGAGCTAAGAGATTGTATTGGAACACCAACTTTTATACAGGACACATTTCCGGAATTCATTCACCCCAAATAACAATTCGTATGCATTAACATGGAGCTGCACATATTGCAAGTTACTATCGCCACGGTATCAGGTCCACGCAGACATATTTTCAGAACTGTAATCTCTACTCTTATCACCTCTCCTCCATCACGACGCATTACATTACGTCAAGAGAACATACGGTGTTTCAGTGATAGACTGTTGGAGAGCGACATAAAATGCCTACAAATTCAGCATTGATTATGAGAAACAAATATAATTGCAAATGTGTACAAATGTTAATGCACGTTGGACGAACGACGCTGTGGTTTACGTGAAAAATTTCTAATTATTCTGAAAGGAGGCTAAGATGGTCTCTTGTTCGCTTCTGGACAATCCACGTAGCTCGTGTTCGTCTCCGCAAATAGATATTGTATGATTTATATCGACGTAGTTTATTATTATTATTATTATTATTATTATTATTATTATTTATGTTTACACATTGCTGGTTCACAGGAAGACCTGGTTCTCAATAACAACGGGCTTTTCGCCTAGTGTGTTACTTGCTATTTATTTAAGAATCTGAATTTTTAAAAGTTCCGGGCAATGCGGCAAGTATTTAAGATGACAGACTTCTGCATTAATTTTAAAAGCCTTGGAGGGATATCAAGTTTTTGAAGGTTTTCGTTGACGTATGTTTCTATAAAGCCATTACTGAAGATAATTATTGGGAGAATGGATACTTGTTGTTTCCATTGATCTTTGATTTTATGCGCCAGATCGCTGTACCACATTATTATTATTATTATTATTATTATTATTATTATTATTATTATTATTATTATTAAACATTTCACACTAGTCAGAACTAATTATAATATACATGTTTTCATATTATTATTTAAAGGTTATTTATATATAAACCATTTTAAAGCATTTTATGTTTTTAAGTCAAGAGAAATACGGAAATAAAATGAACATTTCAGAAATGACCTTCAAGCAGAATCTGTCCGTAATAATTCAGAATGCGTAATTTGACAAACAAGAAGGTAAGAAATAAAAGTATATTATGAAAAGATGTAATGATGTGTATAATACACGAGTGTAAAGTAAAATTACGATATGAGTGAGTATCCTAAACTTTGAGTGTATTAATACCCATTACCTTGATTTTCATTCAGTACTTTCTCTACGACCATTAAAAGTTCAACTTCTACATAGAATCGCTTCGTGGCAGGTGGCATGCAGGACTCAGCCAACGCCGAGAAATAAAAAAAAAATATACAATGGGAGTAGAAAATAATGTACTAGTATTCAATTTAACCTAAACATAACACGTAAATGAAGTCCACATACTTTCCGTAAAAACATGCACTTTTGATGAACATTTTACTCTCAAAATATATGGCCACCGATTGTCGTGAACATGCTCGTTCATGCACTCACCGACATTTGTGTCTTCCAGATAACTAGCCGATGATCAAAAGCAGTAACTCACCTGTAACAAAAAAAAAGCACAAATAAGAATTTCTTCAATGGCAAATGAGGATTAAATACATCCTAATGGAAACTAAGGAAAAACTGCCATTTTTATCATGAGCGATGAGGTATCCTGAAAGTGAGGAGAGATATTTGATGCGCGAGACAAGTGATAACATATGAGAGACATGATAGAGATTTATATAAACTAAAACGGAAATATTTGCAGATATATCGAAAAATGACAGATTTTCTTCTTTTTCAGGGTACTACTGACAAGGGATGTGTTTGACCTCGACCGCTCAGAAGCGCTTGGACTTGAAGGTTCTGTTGCTCCGGAGATGAAATTCTTCAATTGCCAACTAGTGGACCCGGCAATGCTTCGCTAATGCAGTGTATTACACATCACACACCACTGGTCATGCGATTATTAGTCACTTTTTATGCTACGCTGTGCAAAAATTCTAATAGATGAAAGACTTTGTCGCAAGTATGGATATGTTCTATGTCCTGGTTTGGACATCGTTGCCAAGAATCCTATTGTTAAAACATTCTTCCTTAAATTTGGGCAAGAGTTCGCTGATACTATCTTGGAGAAATTTGATTTGCTTGTCAGAGATTCAAGTAATAATTCCGGTCTGTATTTCTCAATCGCAGGGGCAAGAAGACGCGCTTAATCCTTGACTGTGCGGCGGGTTGCGCAGAGATCAGGGGCGCTTGAGTCGCCATAAACTAGTAGATCAACAACAACGCCCCCACATGTTCGATTTAATTCAAACCATTCTCTAAACATTCCCATTAATAATAAGAACAAAGTGTGCAAATTTCAGCGAAATCGGCCGAGTACTTTTTGCGAATATGCGCGACATACATACGTATATATATATATATATATATATATATATATATATATATATATATATATATATATATATATATATAGCTACTTAGGTATACATAGAATACTTCCGATGGTAGCGTTTTCTAAGGAATTACTAAAAATACACAAAACAAACATCAAACAACATTAAAATATTTTCATGTTACCAAATACAATTTTACAAAATTAATCTATTAACCATATTTAGTCTAATATTAAAATTTTTGACATTCTCAGGGAAAGTCTTCAGCACTGCTCCAGGTAATTTGTTCCAATTTTGTATCGTTCGGTTTACAAATGAGAATTTATCTACATCTGTTCTCTGTTTTCTTTGCCGAATTTTGAAACCATGATCCTTCCAGAGAGAGAGAGAGAGAGAGAGAGAGAGAGAGAGAGAGAGAGAGAGAGAGAGAGAGAGAGAGAGAGAGAGAGAGAGAGAGAGAGAGAGAGAGAGAGAGAGAGAGAGAGAAAGAGAGAGAGAGAAAGAGAGAGAGAGTCAGAGGAGAAAGAAGTGCCCGCTGTGTACTCGGTGCCAGTGGAAATGCGAGGGTCTGGGCCAGCTAGACCGCTGGCGGCATCCGTCGCGCCCGTTTCTCCTGCTGCGCGCGCCAGGGCCTACATCGCGTGCCAGCGCCCGCCACTCGCCCCTCTCTCTTCCAGCCATCAACCGATTCCGCCTACTTGTTGTTGAGCTTCTCTAACTAGACAGTGGACACGTTCTCATCAAATCTTTTTGTCAAAACGGATTTGCTCAAGGGTGGGGCAAAACCCAGACAGAATTTGCACAGAAGGAAGCATTGTAGAAAAGTTAGGACAGAAAATACTGCATATCCATGAATATAAATATGATATATATTTATTCAGATCTTTACACATAATACGTGGATACGCGTATTGTTTTGCTCTATAAAAGCAAACATTGCTATCAACCTTACCTTAATGTATGTAACAAAATGTATGAAATACAATTTCCGAAACAATCAGAACTCCCTCACCTCTTTGTTTTTCGTAGATGTGACATGTTTTTCGTAGATGTCACAAGAATTATATACAAGAACGCACATTGAATACTTACAATTGATAGTTACCAACAATCGTTTTAACGTTCACACAACACGGTGTTCTCTAAGCAACATCAATTGCTCGTCCATTTCCCGCGAACATGCCCAGTTGCGCATGACGCCATCTTCACGTTTCCATTCTAACAGCGCATTTCAAACGATGCAAATTCCGTAGCTTTTTATTAACAATAGAAAGCTGCTATCTATTAAATATACGTGGCCTTAACTCCTAATTTTTCTCTCGTTTTTTGGTATCCCCCTTGTTTAAAACCATTCTCTTGGAGTCTAATAGGAGGAATATCAAAATGTTTCTCTTCACAGCTTTAACACATATTATTATATCCAGCGTTGTAATCATATTTATCGTGACGATATCAGCAGAACACTAGAAAAATGCACGTACTAAACTCGTATACGCACGTTGCACTGAAAACTTGTTAATTCGAAGTTGAACACGACGTAAAGTATTTTGTTGTATGGCTGTTTCTGTTGTATGGTTTTAAGATAAAACTGGCTATACTGGTTATAATGGGCATCAAAATCGGAAATAGCATTTATATAATAATATTTACAATAAGCCATTAGAAAGTGTAATTTTAAGTAATCCATTATATTCTAGAAAAGCCTGCAAAACGCATTTATAAGCTTTCTCTGAAGCCATGACCCACCTGTGCTATCGAATGTTTCGTCCAGATTTTTGTGATCTATAGAAAAATACAGGAATTCTCCCAAACTTTGCTTCTGGGCAATAAATTACCATAGCCTTTTGTTTTTCAAAGATCACATACTGAATACTTTTTTGACGTAAGCGGACATGTTATATTACGACAGGGATAATCAACAGTAAGTGAACATTACAAGTGCATAGAAAGGGCTTACCAATTATTTCCCGTGCAATTATCAGAAACAATCAGGATTGGAAAGAATCGGGGTAACGTGTACGTTCATGTTTCGTGACACTACATAACCACACTATAATCACAACATTTCATGTAAGTTCGTAATACCAACGGTTTTAAAAGGACGTACTTAAACTTCTGCGAGCTTACTGGAACCATTTTCAACTCACGGAAGGCATCAACGTCCTCTCCACTGACTTCAGGAGAATACTCGGGACGCATTTCCTCTTCCGGAACCGGTCACATATTTTTTCCAAATTCTTGTGTGAACGTCTTTGCCTCCCAAACAGGTCGTTGATGTTTTCTTAAGAGTGACTGCGCGGAAATGCCCCACTAAAGCCACCGGAGAAAAAGCCACTTCTAAAAACAAGGCACATACAAGCCATTACAGAATACCACGATTTACAAGTAAGAGAACGTTACCGGAAATACTACGACACGGTCGAGGAGTCGGCATCATTCATCAGTGGAAGATGAGTATCGCGTCTTCGGGGCGACGGACAGTCACGTGAGAGCATTTTCGTGTCGCCTTCTCGGCAGGCACCCCCACGGCGCGACGCCCGGCCCAGCGGCGGACGTGCCACCCCCCTCCCCCCGCGTCCCGTACAGGAGCGGTGGCAAGGGACGGACGGAAAGGAAGGAAGAAGGAAGAGAGGGAAAAAGAAGAAAAGAGAATTAAAAACAAGACAGGCAAAAGATAGGGGAGAAGAGAAAAGAAGCAAGCAAGAGAGAAGAGAGCAGAGATACGAAAAGAAGAGAGCAGGGATACAAAAAGAAGAGAGCAGAGATACGAAAAGAAGAGATCAGAGATACGAAAAGAAGAGATCAGAAATACGAAAAGAAGAGAGCAGAGATACGAAAAGAAGAGATCAGAGATACGAAAAGAAGAGAGCAGAGATACGAAAAGAAGAGAGCAGAGATACGAAAAGAAGAGAGCAGAGATACGAAAAGAAGAGAGCAGAGATACGAAAAGAAGAGAGCAGAGATACGAAAAGAAGAGAGCAGAGATACGAAAAGAAGAGAGCAGAGATACGAAAAGAAGAGAGCAGAGATACGAAAAGAAGAGAGAAGAGATACGAAAAGAAGAGGGAAGAGATACAGAAATAAGAGAGCAGAGATACGAAAAGAAGAGAGACGAGATAAGAAAAGAGACACGAAAAGATTAGCAAAGAGATACGAAAAGAGGAGAAAAGAAGAAGAGGGTTTTTGTCTAGAAGACAAAAGAAAGGAGATGAGCTATCAAAAGAGAGAGAAAAGAGGAGAAAGAGGAAAAGAGACAGATCTGGTCGCCGCCGGCGTGCAACTGCAGAAACGTCCCGGCACCGCTCCGCAAACCGGTTGGGCATGTGATCGGCCAATGCCGCGGGAATCCGCTGTTTGGAAACAAACAAAAGAAAGCAAAAAACACCGCAATGTGGCCGCGGCCGCGTGACTTTCTCCATGGGCGCGTGTGGACAGCCATTGGCGCCCACCGTACTCGAAGGGCGACTCCCACTGCAGGGCGGCGTCGACGTACGGAGGAGCTTTTGTCCACTCACGCTCCAGAGCACTTCAAAGGGAAGGAACGTTTTTTCATTCATTTACTTTGGGGCCGTGGCCCTGGTCAGACGTGGCGTGCAATGGACCTGTGGGCTGTAGCGACTCCATGCTGGAGTTGGTCTGGAGGCAGACATGAATTTTGGCCGTCTTGTATATTAGTGTGTATAGTTTAAATTACGTTGGTTTTATATTACTTTTGGTCTTTTCACATATCCTCCTGGAAGTAATAGCAGTGACGTCATCCATCGCAATCAGCCAGAATCTTGGGCATTTTCAATCAACAGAGGGTACTTAAACCCAGGTACCCAAAGATGAAAAGATAGCTCGAAGGCCGGTATTACGGTTATCGGATGTCGACTTAAGCGAGAAGAGATTTAATATGCCAGATGCCTAAAAACCACGTTTGGAAAGGCGAGTGCATTGCTGATAAGCGTGTATAATGGTGCGTACGATGTGAATGCCGGTGGTGGAACATGAGAGAGGGAGAGGGAGAAGAGGGGGATTCCTAAGAAACCCTGACGCGGACCCTCGCTGTCCACTTGCATCGCCGTGATTTCTACCTCTGCTCCCACGTGTGGAAATCTAGTGCACTTGCTTCGACAGCCGCTTCGCTACGCGTACTGCGTCAATGGCGGGGCGGGGCGGGGCAGACAGGGCAGGGTAGGGTAGGGTAGGGTAGGGTAGGGTAGTGCGCAACGAGGGAGGGCGGGGCGTGATGCAGCTAGACGGAGTGAAGCGCGACGGGGCGGGAGAGGACGAGAGGAGACGGGTCGGGGTGAAGTAAAGCGGGGCGGGGCGAAGAAGGACGGGGCGAGTAGGGGTGGAGCCGGACGCAGCGAGACGGAATGAAGCGGGTCGAAGCGTGACGTGGATGGCGAGAAGGGGCGGGGGCGTGATACAACGAGGCGAAGTGAAGCGGGGTGGGGCGGGGAGGAGTGTAGCAGGGCGGGATAGAGCGAAGCGAGGCGGGGCGTGGAGGAACAAAGCGAGGCGGGGCGTGGCAGGACGTCGCGAGACGGAGTGAAGCGGGTCGAGACGGAGTGAAGCGGGTCGAGACGGGGCGGGGCGTGGCGAGCGGGAGGGGGCGTGGTGGGACGAGTGAATGTCGGGACGTAGCGTCGCGTCGTGTCGCCGACGTTTCCCTCGTGGCGCGTGCCGAGCGTCCCTAACGCGCGTCTGCGACCGCTTTCACAGCGCTCCGCACCAGCGCTGCGGGCGGGGAGGGGTACAGCGCGGCGCGGCGGGACGAGGTGGGGGCGGGGCGGGGCGGGGATGGGCGTGGCGCGACGGGACGCGGGGCGGGGCGGGGAGACACGGTGGGGCGGGGCGCGAGGCGGAGCGGGGAGACGCGGTGGTGCTGGGCGGGGCCCGTCGCCCGTGGGCGAGGCTGATGCTTCGGAGACTTCAACGCGCGACGCCGACGCACGAACCCTGCGCCGCACCGCGCACGGCTTCCCCCGGGGCGCGCACCGCTTGTGATGCACAACCTCTTACGTCAGAGATTCCTACCCATCCCATCTGCCTTAAGGAGCCTCTTAAAATGCACTGCACCGTACAATCATAACACAAATAATTGCGCAAAAACGACTTAAAAGGTCACAATTCCGCTAACGAATATGTTCTTAAATACCTCAATTTTTAATAATTGCAAGCACTTCCGCTTCTACGTAACTGTCTGTCTATAATAAACGATATTAACAGGCAGCTAAAGATCCCCTCGCAAAAGGCTCTTGCATCACTTCCCACTCGAGCAGATCCTCTTAGTACTGACAGACATGACTGTATGTTAATAAACTTATTCCCTTCATAGTCCCTGAGCGTTAGATGGATTGTCGATACATGGGAGACGAAACGAACGGAGAATGGAGAGGGAGTGGTGAGAATGAGCGAGAACCAGGAAGGAAGCGAAGTGTAAAGAGAGGGAGTGTAAAATGAGGGAGGAATGACCAGTTTGGAGCGGGAGCAGTCCAAAGAAGAAAAATTGAAGCAGGGCGTAGTAGGGTTGGCGTAACGACATGTGAGACGGGATCAAGATCAATACAGTAAAACTAAATATTGAACTTCTTGGCGAGTGCCATACTCCATCCATAAACACAGAAATGGCTGTACCTTTGTGTCCTCTCTTTCGCTGGGCAGGTGATTACTGTGGCTGGCAATCGCTTTTCCCTGCACGGATGCAAGCATGGGAGATCACGAGGGATAAATGATGGGAGTGATAAATAATTGCGATTAGGCGAGATGGTATGAGACAGCCAACCACGACGCATCTCGTGGTGAATATGCGTATGCCTTACGACAGGCTCGAACCCTCAGTCTTTGGCTCGGCCTGCTCCCCCCCCTCAGACCAAGCTGTGCTCAAAACCACACCATAGGAACTTATTTCAGAAACAAAATACGTCAGTTAACAATAACTTTTCAGTGGAGTCAAAAACTCCAAATGCGGCTGTGAATCATAAACATTGGGTCAATATGTTTAGAAGTTCTTATTCAGAACATTTGACTTATGCTAGATTTTCCTAAAAGATACATTCAGAGAATTCGTCTACACTAAGAAGTCAAAATAGTAACAAACTATGTGTTACAATATTCTCTCTCGAATTATCGAGAACAGAGACGTAATATTGTGAATTTGCAATTTCTGTCCTACTAATAACTTAACTATAACATAAAATAGTCCATTTCAACCAATTCAAATAAAGCGCCTGTAGCACATATCTACATTCATTCCGATAGGAATAGTCGTCATTTCTTACATGTAGAAATGAAACATATTTGTACATTTGCAGCACATTATACAGAGAAGCAATAATAATTACATACAAGCTTGCCTTGATTACACGGAAGTGAACTACCAGTATACACCATAATTAATGAATATTCCAATACCATGATTAGCGATCATAAGAAGTGCATTTGTTAGTTCTAAGTTAAATCTATGACTTTCCTTACTTCTACGTATTTCCTTTCACATCATTATACACATCATATAATCATCACGACCAACAACAAAGTGGATAATTCGATGAATTTGAAACCGCCGCACCGTGTTGCTATTTTGGGAGTTGACAGCGCGGCAAAGGATGGAGGGAAAATTCGAATTTACAACATCGATTTCTTTTTGCAATTTACGAAAATATAGAGTTCGCAGAAAATGGAACCAGTACCAATTTCTTGACCTTACTCTGCTACATACAAGGAACAAATTTAAAGAAAAAATTCAAGCCGTATTTGAGAAAATAATTTAGCAAAATTAGACAAAAACAACTCATATCTTCGAAAAATTGGACATGATCTTATTTGATTATCTGTTTTTGATGAATAGATTTCATTTAAAATATCCTATATTCATTATTGTAGTTGTAAGAACACTCTGAGAAAATTTTGACCGTTTTGCAATTTTCGAAAATTGAGGGAGGACAACGAAAATGAGATCTACATCATATCTTTATGCGTCTATTGCTCTACCAGAGGAACAAATTTACATAAAAAAATGGAGCCTCTTTTTGAGAAAGTTTTGAAAATGTTGATGCTTCGTGGAAAGATCACAAAATCAAAATATCAGTTATAATTTCGAGGGACCGCTACATCAGTCAGATCATCGATCGAGAATATCAATTTTGGTGAAAATCCTACTTATGGTTTAGTCGTTAGCGCTGTTCACAGACAGACAGACAGACAGACAGAGACAGACAGACACACAGAGACAGACAGACACACAGAGACAGACACACACAGAGACAGACAGACACACAGAGACAGACAGACACACAGAGACAGACAGACACACAGAGACAGGCAGAGACAGACAGACAGACACAGAGACAGACAGACAGACACAGAGACAGACAGACAGACACAGAGACAGACAGACAGACAGAGACAGACAGACAGACACACAGAGACAGACAGACAGACACACAGAGACAGACACACAGACAGATAGACACACAGACAGACAGTCAGACGGACGTTCAGCTGTCAATTAATTTTTCAAGGACCCTCCAAACGTGGATTGTGGACGTGATTTACTATAAATATGAACAAAATCTATTAATTATTTTTGTTACCAGGGCCCAGCAATAAGAGTTTTTCTGTAAAAAATGCACCGTTCCCCCCCCCTTTTGTGTACTGCGTAAGCAGTAGATGAAGATAAAAATGACTATGCTGTTTCTGAAATAAACCAATCAAATACCACAGTGTCCCTAAATTCCGCACCGGCGCGGCGCGGTCGCGGCGCCGTAGAAAGTGGCGACCTCCCCGCTGGCTGTTGGCGGCGACCACCCAGTGAAACCTTAACGGGATTTTCCCGCATAGCATAGCCGCACGGGCGTTCCTCACGACGCTAGCGCCGCTCCCATTGAGCCACCCGCCCGGGACTACCCGGCGACGCACCAACCAGCACAGGTCGCAAGCAACGTCCATTTGCAGATGGCAGATAATCAACAACCGGGTGCTATACTTGTTTTTTTTTATTGTGGCATCTGAGGGTAGTATCTCCAAGATGGAATTCGGCACGATTTTTTGTTATTCTTGATCCTGCCGCAAGATGTCACATGATCGCGACCTTTCAAGCAGTGCTGCAGATCAAGCGACTCTAGCGACAGGACAGAATGACGCAAAACGTCGTGCCGAATTCCATCTTGGAGATACTACCCACAGATGCCACGTTAGAAAAACTCAAGTATACTACTTTCTTTTATAATAAGCTTTGTTTTTTTTGGTCGCACGAACTGCAAGGTCATTATAGACCATATATACAATACTTAGCAATTCATCAAATAATGTTATGACCATCAAAAAGTTGAAAACATAAATGTGATATGTTTGCGTTAGTACTTTGGAAAGCCAATTTGGAAGTGAATATGTCGTACGTAGCTCTGAATACACTGTGAAAACGTAAGTGCACTGTTGCGATCCTCAGAAGCTACATAGCCCACGTGGTTGTGTGTTGGAGCTCGGTCGGTCGTGTGGAGAGGTCCTCCTAGAGTTCGGACGGTGCCAATACTATCTAACTAGTTAATCTAATTCAACCACTGACTAGAGATTCAAGCAGGTCGATGTTAGTTTTCCCTGGTTTCTCCGATCACTGTCAGTCGATTGCCGCAACAGCACCGTAATAAATGGGGCCTCGGGCAAGCTCCCCTTTCTCATCCTCCCCCTCCAAACCCCTTCCTCTAACATACACTGACACGCACTACACTAACAAGCATGTCGGGAACTACGAGCTCGTCCCGGCTGGGGTGTGCTGCACTATGGGAGATACCCAGAGAGGGGAATTTCCCGCAGGCCAACGTGTAGGGGGCCACGCCCGCTCTCGCGTTTAGTGACGAGGGACACTGCCACATCCAGGGATATGGCATGCACTACACCTACGAGACTAATGACCACAGCAGTTCACGCACCCGGAAGCGTAACTCAATCAAATAATCAGACGTTCGCTGGCGCTCCTCATCAAATCGGAATCAAACGAAGTCACGGTCTGGATGAGTGACCTACAGAAAGGCTCTTCAATTCCAGGCGGATGCCGGAGCAGGTCCTTAAACGGCGGAACACAAAGAATGGCTCGCAAAATTCCCTTTCCCACCAAGTGGCCCACTCCGAACCTCAACGCCCCCCACTCGATTTGTGCTGTGGAATCCAATGAAGGAAAAAACGTGGAAATATGACGTGTCACTTTATAGGATTGTTGTAAAGACTGATTTCATTTTTATAGTACATTTTGAAGAGAAATACAGTTTGTAGGATTGGTAGTTTCTACGATTAAAATTATACATAAAAATTATGTAACTCAATTTGTCTGACGCGATTACTACCGAAGAAGTTTCACTGTAACATTTTGCAAATGATTCTTTACCACTCAAAATCGGAGGCGGCGGCGATTGTGTAGCGGTTGGTGTATCGGACTGTTGTACCCAAGTTTGCAGGTTCAAACCGAATCAAAGCCGTTGATTTTTCAGGGCGAAAAAATCCTTCGTACGCCTTCCATCGGAAAAAGGAAAGTAAAGCCAGCTGACCCATGTTAGTAGATTTACTGCATGTAAAAGATCCTCAAGCGTAAATGGAGCCTCTGAACTTAATTCAAATTGCCTGTTTCTTTCCTAGTTAGTTAAAGGAGGTTAGTGAAGTTTCCGTCGGCAGACGGAAGAGCCTTATGGCCTGAATCTCGCCACGTAAAATAAGGCATCAATTCAAAATTCAAAAGCTCATACATCATGTGCTAGGGCAGATCTGCCTTACGTATAGATCGAGACCTCTTGTGATTATGGGAAGTACAAAAGACGGAAATTTTAGAGCAAACGATTTAACGGTTTATGCATTAATACACATTGAACATTAAAACTGTTTAAAACTGTGTGCGACGTACTACGGGGAGAAGTGTATTCTGTGCACGTTTTTCTGAAATTTTGGGATTACTACCCTAATCCATATACAAGTTAAATTCTGAATACAGATGAAAATGAGTGATTTTGACAAGAATTGATAAGAAAATATTCACTTCGATGTAATAAAAAAATTGCAAAAGGAAACCAACTATAGTTTAAGGATAATAACATTAAAAATAATAACCATTTACGCATCATAATGTTGTTAAATGTTTTTTAAAAAATCACGCAAGCGTGTTTTTGATTCCCTAAAATTAAAATTTCCTAGAAGCCTTGAAACCATTATGTAAGATCAGATACAATCAAAGCCGTTTATAATTTTTTTAAATTTATTTATTTAACGTCGCATCGACAGCTAGGTCATTAGCGTTTATAGTTTGTTCAATAAAGACTTACACTTTTAGAGGGAGAGTTTGCCCAGCGAAGTGTTACAGCAATCCACAGCACTAGAGATCTTCTGCGCATGCGCAGATCGAGTTTCGTATCACTTATGTACATCTGCGCTTGCGCAGAGGATCGACATTGCACTCAATTGCTGCACGCTGTGCCGTGCAAAAAGTCCCATCTATGTAAACGGGATACGTCTGACCACTGCCAGGACATCGCTATGCGTTCTGCTGCTCTCATCCACTGTCTGAAGACAAAACTTATGCAACACCATTGTGGTTTGTAACACTGAGTAACATTCAGTGTGAAATTAGATCCCACATATTGTATAAAGCAATTTGTTTCGCGTAGAGTCATCTACTATATAGTACCTTGTTCGATTGCGAGGGAAATGCAGTTCAGGCATCATATGTATCCCATTCCCAAAAGAAAGTTTGTGTGTGAAGTGATAAAAAGAAGTGTTACTTCTTTTTGCCACGTCACCACGTCAAGTGGCTTAGCAATAATAATCTTCAAGGGTTAAAGAAAAGACTGAGATTTGAATTTTTTGAAAATATTGTAAAAGGGAGGAATAAACAGCAAGGATAATCCGAAGCGAAGCTGTTGAGTTTGTTATTACAGATGTAGGATTTCTCTACTTAGAGCAAAGCTGGTAGGTTAAACTAAATATAGCAAAAGCAAACTAAGTGGACGGTCGAGTGTGAGCGCGGCGCTCACTTTTACGCAGCAGTAACGCAAGCACGGCCCCTGGCGGATGAAAGTGCAGATGTTCGCAGAAGCTCCCCTGACGTACCCGTAACACATTTCTAGGAAGCTACGCAGTTTGAGTGATCTATTGTTATTTCAACTTGAAACAAAAACAAGTGAAATGAGTCGTGAGCGCGGCGCTTACCCGTCGACCAACGGCGGGAGAAGCTTTTCCAAGAATTGACTGCCTTGCCCGGGATTCGAAGATTAAAGACATTCCGTACGTTTATTTATTTATTTGCTTTTAACTGAACAAAAACAGCTAAAATTGTGAGTGACGTATTTTGGGGAAAGGTGTATTCGGTGCACGTTTTCGTAAATTCTGAGATCCCTACTCTAACCCAGATACGACTACAAGTTGAATTGTGAATACAGATGAAAATGAGCATCTGTGGCAAGAATTGATAAGAAAATATTTCTTTCGATGTAATGAAAACGATTTGCAAAGGCACATCAGCAATAAATTTGGGCTATATCCCTCGTCGGGTCCTTCGTGAAGGAGTCGACTTCCTGCCGCGTCAACCTCGTACAAGCTAAGCGCGGCGACAAAGCGAGTATGCTAAATCCCGCGTTTATACTGGTCTCCGCCGCAAGAGCGCTCGTGACAAGAGACGGCGCGGCGCGGGGTCGCGCACGCGTGCGAGAGGCTGCGCGGCCGCGCACGCGCACGCAGCGTCACGCGCACGCGGCGGCGCACGCAGGCACGCGCGTGGCCGACGCGACCCAGGCGCAGCCCGCGGTGCCGTTACAAAATGCTAATGGCGCCGCGAGGGGACTCGGACGGCGAGACTGAAATATGAGCGGAAAGAGTTGCTCCGGATTGTGAAACATTTGCTGGAAAGGCGCCCGGTAACCGTTTTACGGCGTTGCAATATTTATCGGCGAGACAGCTCCTGTATGAAATTCCGTTATTACTGCGTGAAAAAGACGTAGAGTCGCTAACGCGTTGAATTCCGGAAATTTTAATTTTTACAAAATACGGTCGACAAGCAATATTGCTATTGTAGGAACTATAAATAAGAGTAACGGTATACTATTTCAAGGTTTCGATCGCCGAAGTCTGTTATTTGCACATCCTATTCGGAATTCATGTACCTGCTTTCTTCCCAAAACATCATTTATTATTTAAAGATCTTCCAAAACGATGTGATCGTGTGTGCATTTTTGAGTCCATATTGTAGACCACGTAATGAATGGATGTTGATTACCTTCTACATCTCTTGGTTTTCGAGCTCTAGTTTGTCTTGAGTAATTACATTTCCACGAGTCTTCTTTAACAATGGGAATTGTGTCACCTAGGGATGAGGTCTCGCATTTAAAACCAAGTCAACACACGTAACCCGTATAAAATAGCATTCATCATTTTATAATTGTATGATAAACATTATCTCCAATTCACGCTCGCCAATATCCTGTCAGAAATATCAACGGCCAGAACCGATCATAGATTCCCTGGAGTACCTTAGTATTTTACATACTAGAATAATGTAGCAATGAATAAAGTTCGTTTTTATTGTTGATTATTCCACAAAATCGTAAGGCACTATGTTCTAGAAAATGTTATTTAATAACGTGATATATAAACAGAAAACAAAGACCATCCAAATGTCAACCTAAAAATATATTTAAAAAACTAGTTCAATTACAAACTTTCTATTTCGTTTGAAAAACCGTCATTTGTTTTCATGCTCTGTATTCCCCAAGTGAAATATTGCATTCCTGTTGGGCCGCCTCTCTCGTCGGCAAACAAGTAGTAACTTTCCAGCAGAAGTAATTGCAGTGCATTTGTGTCACGAGCGACGTCGCGCAGGCAATAAAAGAGAGGAGGCGCGGCGTAGCGCAATGCGGTGGATTGGCGTTGGGCACGCGGGCAGCGAAAGCCCTTCGCCGCCGCCTTGCGTTGCGTTGCGTCGTCTTCTCTGTCCCTCCCTCCCTCCCCCCCTCGCTCCGCCCGAAGGAGTGCGTTCTCTGGGCCTGCCCTCGCAGGCTCCCAGCTCTGCCCGAAGGGCCGAAGCTAGTGATGGCAAATTTTACCGAAACATTGATACAAAGCTAACGGGTTTTCGATTTAGATCGACGAGAAAATGTTTTCAATACGGACTAATAAACTTGCTATGCTCCTATCCATTTTTAATTACAGTCCGTAAAAGGGATATATTTTATTCTTCGGTTACCAGAATGTTAGTAGTATTTAAAAATTATTATCGAATGTAAAGAATAAAATTAACAATAAAGAACATCGTGTTTCGCTATCGATTTCGTGTTTCACTGTCCATTCAGACAATGACACGCCAGGCGATAACATGCATTCATAACACGAGCAGCTCCCAAACTTCCTCAGATGGCGATTCTGTTTTGGAGAGGGGGGTACAAATTGGCATAAGGCTAAAGATTGTTGCAATTGATTTTGAAACTTTGATCCTAAGTTTCCGTCTTAAGGACCATTCTTCTATTTTGTCGCAATTCTTTCTAATTTGGTCCTCATTACATTGGTGGAATTTATCCTCAGTGTAATTACCTCAGCAGGTAATGGATTGCTTAGCTCGGGGCTGCCCTAGTGAGCGGCTGACTGTGGACCACAGCTCAGCGCAGCCGGCGGGGAGCCGTACGGCCGCTACCTGTTGAATCATCCCCACGGAAAGGGAGGGGGGGCGCTCGGGCACGATCTGCTCTAGTCTAAAGTCCGGTATACACGGTACAGTTATCGTGCAGATTCTCATACAGTTTCTATATAGAAACTTCAAGATCCCAAACTAGAATAAACTCCAAAAGTGGCGCATACACGGTCTGTTCGTTTTCTGCACGAATCGCCACAAACCGCAGCTAGGGGTCTAAAGAGAAACAACTGAATGGTGCCGTCCGAGTACTGTCAGTGGTGGTATTTGTGCGTGTGCGTTCTGGCTATAATCTTTATTTGGGATTAATTAACCTTGAGAAGCATAGAGAATAAAAATAGGAAGGTAGGAATTGGGGAAAAGGAAGTTTACCACAATATATCACTTCACACAATCGCACTTTGACACACCTAACCACAAAATCGAAATGGCCGATTACAGTCAGTGAATGATTCTGCCGCTAGAGGCGCTTGAGTCAAACTGTAGGCTCTCTGCATGAAAAATTATGAGCACGCTCATATAGAAAACGTGCAGTCTCAACTGCATGTTTTCTGTACGTCCAATCTGCGCGAAAACTGTACTGTGTATACCGGGGTTACGAAGAGAATAGCATGGGGACCACCGCGAGTAGCCTGGTCCAAATTCTTGTTCTTGAGCACCTCGTCTTAGCGAACTGTTCTCCGAAAGGGGCTCAAGATGCACAGTCTTTAGGAGAGGACAATCAGGAACACGACCCCCCCCCCCCAAAAGAAGAAAACATCAGAAGCCGACGGATTTCGTTCTGCACAAATTTACTCTCCTGATTTTGGCCACAGACGCTCGTGTGTACCAGAACAGACAAAATAGAACAGGCAATACCCGAGCCGTAAAATGGAACGGGTAAAACTGTCCCTATCGAACCGCAAGCCGGAACGTGTAAAAATGTCCCGTATCGCCGCCTGTCGACGGCGACGCTGCGTCTAAGCGGTAGACCTTGGGATTACATAGGTGGCTTCTGCATTAAACACAAGCTGCCTCCCATCCGCGTGGCTCGATTTATTGCGCTGCACCAGCGGCGAAGGACATTCCTGACGCATAATGAAAGCGCTCTCGATTTCCCTCCGACGGAACACGTGTCGTAAATCTCGCCAACGGGTTTTCGCGATGGGACCTGAAGACACCACGCGCAGATTCTAACATTGGTAAAGCGAGGGTGAACAGCAGGTTGAAGAGCTGGCAGGTGCAGTACTAGAAAAAAATATGCAGCAGAATACATTTATGTACCCAATTCAAGATGCTTACTGTTTTCATAAATATTTATTTTTATTTATATATTTTATTTATATATTTTATTTATATACTATTACTATTTTATTTACTATTTATGTACCCAATTCCGCTTACTGTTTTTATTTAATCAGCAGAAAGCACTCATCACTTACTGCATCAAATCTGCGATATGGAAATTATGAACTCCACAAATCACATTTGATTATGGCAGAGCCATCGAGAACTGATGTCTTGTTCTTGGGTTTTTGTAACGTGGTGTCTGAAGGCCTGTCTTCATTACGGAATACGGTACGAATTTTTGTGTCTTTCTCGGTCCTGCCGCAGATATCGCATGATCGCGACCGTATCAAGCAGTGCTGCAGATCAAGCGATTCTAGCGGCACGACCCAGAAAGACGTGAAAAGCCGCGTCATATTTCATCGTGGAGATAATACCCTCAGGAGCCACGTTACGAAAATCCAATTATAACAAAAACATTGGTAAAGACACCAACTTGAATTATTTAAACAATATTAACACCAGGGATTATATAGCCAGCGTGTGATGTTTATAAATGTTTCAAGAAATCTATGTGAAAATGCGTCATGACAAAATTTCCTCGTTAGCTTGTTAAAGGATTAATCGAAGTGTTAATTTCTATAAATTATTTTGCTCTTAAGTTCTTGAATTAAATTGGTAACGCCTAAGTAAACAACTTGGAATAAAATAGATCAGATTCTAAAAGGCTTCCACACATATGCGAGAAACATTCGCAGCCTACGCGAAATGTTCGCTGCGGAGCAATCGCACCGCGTGGTTGTTTATGGCCACGTCCACACTAGTGCGACAGGCAGGCGTCGGGGTGGTGCAAGTGCAGCGTTTAACACATCGTGGATTTCGTTTCGTGGTTGGACGTGTTTTTTCGCTGCCGCTCCAGTTTCACCGTGGAAACCACAACAAAGACTCGTCAGATTTGGAAAATTTTCAGCTCGTCAATGCATCTTATACGACTAAACATACGGAAACAGTGTATCTAATTGCATTCAGTCATTGAATCCATGAATAATATACTGTAAATTATATTTTTACAACCTCAGATACTCATTTTTAACATTTTTCCCTTTTTTATAATTCTGTAAATATTAGAAATAAATCATATTAATACAATTATAATTGTAATTATTATTCAGATCAATGGGATCCATTATTTTCTTGTTACTTTTGTAAGTGCAATGACACGTTCTTCTAGTGAGCTAGCTTCATGACAGTGAAGAGTCAGATTGGGGAAGTCGACAGATGAGTTTCTCATCCAAATTTGATGCCATGCGCTCGATAGACTTGGGCTGAAGGTGCTAGACGAGGTGGACGAGCGACTAGACAGGCGGCGGGCGAGAAGTGACGAAAATGTTGGCGAAAAGTTAGGCGTGGGATGGCAAGGAGAATTCGCCCCATCATTATAAGTCTCAGAATTCAGTACCGAATAATCAAGTAATACTCTCCCAAAAAAGAGTCATGTTTCTGAATAGTTAATACACAAACTCGAAAGGAATATTTCTTGATTTCATTAACCACACGTCTCTGAGATACTTAACTTCATGGGAATCCACCACCCGATTGATAGATTGACTGGTGACTGGGCGCGTCAATTGTTAAGGTCATTAGTCTCGTAAGAGTAGTGCATGTTTTTATCGCGGCAGGTTGCGGTGATCTCCCGCTGGAAGGCGGGAGCCGACGCCGACCTACCATCGGCTTGCACGGTTTTCCCAACCAGATATCTTCCACCGCCCCAGCCGAGACCAGCTCTTAGCTCCTGACCGGTCTCCCGGTATACGTGGTAGTGTAGTGCGTTAGTGTTTGTGTGTAAAACGAGGGAGAATGAGACAAGGAAGAGGAGAGAAAGATCGCGCACGGTCCGTGACCCGTTTGTTGGGGGTACAGCTTCTGCATTCGCCTGACATTGATCTGAAAAATCAAAGAAAACTATCGATCAGAGCAGTGGAATACTAGAATTCTCCTCTAGAATGAAATGTGTTTGGATAGAAAAATAGTTGACAATGGCTTGTAGTGACCGTTTTTCTGAAGGAAGAAGCGTTTGGTGAGGAGAGGAGTGAAGAAGAGATTGGACTGGACGTCGTGTGAATTTTAAGAACAAGAAGCAAAATTAATTGGGAGGAGGCCAGAATTACATAAGAATTATCGCTGAAACATTTTAATAAATAAATAGAATTTTAATGGTATGAAGCGATATCTGTGACGACTGTTCGGTTTGAATAATCAGTAGCCTGGAGTTCAGCCCATCTGCCACACTGCTCCTTTGAAGGAGCCGCGCCAGAGCACCCTGGGCCCCCCCAGATGTTCATGTCCGAGTGACGAGGGCAGAGGTCATGACACAGGGCGCGTGGCGCGGGACGAGAGGGACAGAGCGGGTTGGGGGGGTGAGGCGGGGCGGGGCGGGGCGGGGCGGGGCGGAGCGGGGCTGTGCGATGCGATGCGGGGCGGGGCGCGGCTGGCGGTAGGGGGCGGGCGGGGCCGAGCGGGCGAGGACGGGCAGGGCAGGGCAGGGCGGGGCGGGGCGGGGCGGGGCAGGGCGGGGTTGGAGGGGGCGGGGCGGGGCGGAGTAAGGGAGTCCCGGGGCAGAGTGGACGACGGGCATCGAGACGGGGAGCGGTGGGTAAGGTCAGATGTGAGCTGCAAGGGGCTCGGTGAGGGGAGCGGGTGAAATAGAGGAAGTTAGGGGATCTAGCAGCACGCAGCGGATCGCGAGTATGTTGGACCAGCAGCTAAAGCGTTTGGATAAATGGAGCACGTGCAGTACACGCGTTCTGAAGTAAGCAGAGGTTCTTTGTAGTTGTATCTTCGCGAGGAAAGTGGATGGAGTTAATCCGTTTTTGTATTTTGGTGTAAAAAACCATTTTAAAAAATTGCGTTGCCAAGACTAATGGATGTTAACATGCTATTCGCGGAGGTCGAAGACAAAGCCTCCGTGTCAACGGCAAAAGCACGAGCGAAGCGAGTCAAATTGGCCCTATCAAATTGAAAATCGTTTTTTTAATAATTTAACTTGAATGATTGATTAGTGATTCCTAGCGCGACAACTTCTAAGGTCACTACTTCCGTAAGTGTGGAATAGGTGGCGGTGATTTCCCCCCTGGATGGAGAGTTCCGGCGCCGACCTACGCGGCCGCTTAGAAGGTCTATCCCCAACCAGGTATCTCCCATCAGCGGGGCACCGCCCGAGCCGAGTAAGCTCTCAGCTCTCGACCGGTCTCCCGACATGTGTGATAGTAGTAGTATATAAGTGGGTGTTTAAAAAAGTAAAGGGCAAAGTTAAAAGGAAGAGAGGAATGATCGCGCACGGTCCGTGCCCCGTTTGTTAGTTATGCATTCCGTCTGGTGTTGTTCGACGGAGAAATCACGGAAAACTATGGATCAGAGCAGCTGGCCGCTAGAATTCTCCTCCAGACTGGTTAAATTCAACCTAATTATTTTTAACTAGTGTGGATAATCCAGCACCACTGTGACCTCCCGACCAGTGTCGCTGCAGAAAAATCAGTTCATGCCCTGAGCCACTTTTCCCAGAAACTTAACTCCACTACAGTAACATGAACGTTTTGAATCACCCATTAAATATAGCATTGCCAATTTAGCGTTTGTCAAAAACCGAAAACAAAGTCCGAAAACAAAAACCGGCGGGGTCACAGGCTATCGCAACCGCCGATCCGAATAATACCGAAACGCGCCGATAGGAGGCGAGCGCGCGCGCAGCTGCACCCTGTGCGCAAGTGGAGGGCAAAATACGCAGGGTTTCATTGGAACGAGCTGCCGACCTACATTGGGATAAGACAAAACAATATTCTTACTGATACGCTTTGCATTGTACCAACTTCGTGATCTCTCTTCTAACAATCTTGAGTAAAGCATGAATAATAACACAGGCGCGCGCACACACACGCACATACACACACACACACACACACACACACACACACACACACGCGCGCGCGCGCCAAAAATGAGTTGTCAGACCCAAAGACTTGACACATGTTTCTCTATGTATGTCAACGTGCTGAATCCGAATCTGAAGTCAGAATTTCGCCACCTCCCTCCAGTTTTTTTTTAAATCACCAAAAACAAAAAACAAAAACAAAAAAAAGTGAAATTGTAAAATGTAAATTTTCAGATGGCTTCTGTAGAGTTTAATGATACAAAACATAAAATCTGGTATTCACATGGGATTTTCGCGATTAAAACAAACTGGAGGGTGGTGGTGCAATCTGGCTTCGGATTCATCGCGTACTAGTGCGTAGAGAAACACGAGTCAAGTCTTTGGGTTTGACCACTTTTTTTGTGTGTGCCTGGTAATTAATAGTAACTCTACAGCCTATGCTTTCAATTCATGATCTTGAAAGCGATGTCTAAATAGCTTGAATTCATTCACTAAACATTTCTGCGAATTCTTTTGACTACATTCACAATGGCTCTTTTAATTTTATTGGATCTTGATTGGAAGTTTTCTATGGTTATGAAATTAATCCCTAGTATAGTGCAGGTCGAACCTACCATTCCCACTTCTGGATCCTACTTTGCCTACCGATATGAAATTGTTATCACAACAGCGAAAACACGAAATACATGGAATCATCTTTTATTAGAATTTCTTGAAATTCACAAATTTTGGTTCCCTTCTACTTCTCTAGAAACGTAAAAATTATGTTATTAGTTTGCATTATTATGAAATGTTTCACTTACTATTTCTGTTTCTCTTTTTTCAAATTTCTGTTCAACCTCTCGGTATCCTTCTTTCTTCTTCTTCTTCTTCTTCTTCTTCTTCTTCTTCTTCCACATTTCTTCTTCTTCCTCCACATTTCTTCTCTCTCTCTCTCTCTCTCTCTCTCTCTCTCTTTCTAACTCACTAACTTTCTAACTGACTTTCTCTCTGTCCCTCTCATTCACAGTTAGTTGGAGATTCTACATGTCTCTGAGTAGGTAGGGTAATATCGAGAAGTGCTGGACCAGCAAAAAATGTAAAAGAATGTTCAAGAAGATCTCATCCTGTAGATTAGGGGGTGAGATACGTTTCTTTGAGGCCTTCGGCTTCAAAATTTTACATTTGACATGAATATTTAGTTTTTTTCTACAGCGCCATCTAGTGGAGTTACAACAAAATTAACAGCACATAAACCTTCTGGGTAAAAAAAATACACGTACAAGTGCCAACATTCATTGAGATTGGTCACACGGTTTCGGAGTTAACCGCTCTTATAATATATATTAGTTCTTGCACGGGCGGATATCGCGTGTTTGTGTCAGACTTTCATAGAGCGTTAACATCCACAGTAAAACTGTTTCGAATTACTTCATTTCCTGCGCATTTTCAGACAACCTGTCCAGACAAAGCGCTGTGTGGCGCCACCCATCTTCCAAAGTCACGGTCAAACGCTGCCTTGGAGAGCAAGAAGAAACTTAAAGAGTCCTTTGTCACGTTCTTGACGCGAAAGGAAGGTCATACCGTTCGCGGAAAAAAGTGTTGGTCTTTAGCATTTTTTAAGTAATAGGCCATTTCATTTTGGTTAAACACTTGCGGGCCGCATTGATTTATTAACTAACATACTTTTGTATTGAACCACTTAAGGACACACATCAATTCCGTAAGTGCACGCTAAAAGTGCAGGTTAGAAGTTTCAGGTATCTAATGAATCTTCTCGCACGTGTCCATAATAGCCAGTAATACTTTTGTCACAACAGTGAAGGAAGGTAATGCTATAAGAATTATATGCAAACAGCAGCAAACGCCTATGACTCTCTGAAGCGCAAAAATAATTCCTCACCACCTCGATTTTGTTCCCGAGTTGAAAACCATCGTTGTATTTTGGAATCAGATTGGTGAAAGTGGCATTCAGAAATCGTATGGACAAAATTCCACTTTATTAATTTCTTGTGCGGCCCGGTGTGAACGACACCGCTGCCTCGTGCCGGATTTCCGGGTGCGGGCGAACCGCGAAACAAAGCCGCCGCGCCGGGGGGGAGGGGAGGGGGCCGTGGACGGTTGGCTGCGCCGCGCGCAGGAGGCTGTGCATTTGCATCCGCCGCAGGCGCCCGCTCGTCTCGCTCGCGCCCCCGCTAATGAGCCCGGGGCGGCGCACGAAGCAACGCGTACATCGTATTTCGACCGCCTTATTCTTTTCTTTGCAATGCGTACGGAATTTCGCAAATAACGGGGATAATGGTGATTTCGGTATTGTTGGCCGGGCGGATAGGCTGTGGTGCAGAACTCGCTGATGTTTCGCCCGTAATCTGCGGCAGACTTCATCGGTGTCGGTGGGGTAAATGTCGTAATACACTTCTGGCGTACACTAAACGAAAGAAGTACAGTCGACTCCGGTTATAGTGAACTCGGATATAGTGAACCATCTGTAATAATGAACTTATGAGTGAACCCTCGGTTATAGTGATCTTCAGTCACTGGTCCTGTTTCACTTATATTACAAATAAGCATAAGAAGATTCGGTTATAATGAACCTGAACCTTGGCTATAGTAAACCTAGGAAGTAAGTTTTGGAAATTGATTGCATCTTTATGTTATTAAACGATTAAAAGGGCCATCAGATAATGGGATGGCGTTCCTACAGTGCAAGAGGCATTGAAAGTTGTCAAGACTTCATTACGATACTTAGACAGAGGACAATGCCAAATCAAGTATGGAGGAAGCACGAACTCTGGAGAAAGATCTAATGAAAATTGTACAATGCAAATAATTGAAAATAATTGATTTTTTACGTCCAAATAAAGATATTAAAATCTTCAGTTCGTGCTGTTCATGAATTTTGTGGTATATTAATAAAATCAAACATTCCAAACCCATTAATTCAATTAATCAATAAATGGAGAAATTCCATTTATTTTTGACATCATCGGATATAGTAAACCTCTGATATAGTGAACCAAACATGTTAGTCCCCGTAAGATCACTAAAACCGGAGTCCACTGTATTTCAACTCGCCCACGGCCTATGAGACCAGTGAGCAATATCAATATTGACGCCGGCCGAGGAAGTTTACTTCGTTTTATTGTGACGATTATTGAAACTTACCCGAGAACACAACTTCAATTTCATCTAAAACGTTCGTACGCTATACAAAAGATTATTTATTTCGCGGGTCGTTTGCCCTCTGTCAACTCCATTCTGCGGGCGCAGGCACCACCGCACATAGACGTTGCACGATGCTACGCAAGCGATGTACCGGAGCTGTTGGTACTCAGAAAACAGGAGGCGGCAGGTGACGCGGGAGTGAGAAGTAGAGACGACCACGAAAATCATCTTATTTTCCGTATTATCTATATATTAATAGGAAGCACGATTTCTTCTGTACATTTCGTGAGAACAATCGGCTGAACAGAGTGACAAAGACATGGTCATAAATTGAAGAACGTGGTCAACAAGCGTGCAGGAAGTACTTGAATCACAAATATTGTAGCTCTGAATATTCATACTTCAGTCTGAAAGATGCCGACCTGAACGGACGAGGTGGCTAAGAGCATGTACCGTCTTAGCGCTTCGATCCGAAGGTCCGCAGGTTCGATTCCCGCCTTGAGGAAGGTTGTTTGTCCCCTGTATGTGTTGTCCCGGAGGGTCTCGTGTTCTGCAGACGAGTCCGCCAGTGTGTCGGTGTCTAGTGAATGGTCAAATATGGGTCCTCTCGGGACGTAAAGGGTAACAGCAGTCGGCTGGATAAAAGCTCTAGAAAAAAAATTGAAAAATAAAGCAATTTCGAAACGCCCGGCCCATTCTGTGCCTCACCCTGCGGCGAGCGGCGAAAGCTAACCTTGTGGCGTGTTGGGTGACAGCGGGGCTGGGCCAGGGCGCTCATTCTAGGCACATGTGGTGCGAGGGAGGTGGGGCAGCGGTGGGAGGTGGCGAAGCGACGCGCGAGCGGGCTGCCCGGCTGCAATGGGCTCGAGGGCGGGACGCCGAACCGACGGGGCAAGCAGTCAGCGGCGGACGCAGAAACTAATTTAGGACAACCCATTACCATCTTTCAAATATTTTTGATTCTTAGCTTCAAAGAAAAAATGTACGAGTATATTAATAATGGAACATTCTATAACAGTCTTTATATGATATATTGATTGATTGATTGTCAATGATTCCGGGCGCGTCAACTACTGAGGTCATTAGTCCCGTAAGTGAGGCGCATGTCTTTTCATCGGGAGGTGGCGGTGATCTTCCCCCACTGGATGGCGAGATCCGGCGCCTACCTACCGGCGACTAGCAGGATTTCCTCAACCAGGCGTCTCCCACCAGCGGGGCACCGCCCCAGCCGGGACATGTTCTAAGTCCTCGACCTGTCTCCCGGTACGTGTGGTAGTGTAGTGCATGTTAGTGTCTGAGTGTGTAAGGGGGGGAGGATAGGGCAAGGAAGTGGAAGGAAAGATCGCGCGCGGTTCGTGGCCCGTTTGTTAGGGTACTGCTCCGGCATTCGCATGGTGTAGATCGAAGAAACCATAGAAAACTAGAATTCTTCTCCAGACAGCGACTGAATTCGATCTAGCTGACAAGCTAGTGTCGAAAATCCTGCCACCGTTGGGACTCGAACGTACGACCTCCCAGTCAGAGACACTGCAGTGACATCCGTTGATGCACTGAGCCACCGCTCCCGATATGCGATTTCGATGCTTTTACAGAAACCCCCGTCTCGACGGTGTAACAGCGGCCGCAGCTGCATGGGATCTCATATACTGATGACAGATGAGATTGGACGCGGTGTTTAGTCTTTAACGCGTACTAGCTCTAATCCGTTTTTCACGGGCTTGGTAGGACGTCTTTGCGTAGAAACGATTGAAAAGCTTGCCTATCTTGTCAGAGATTCCGTGTTTTACGGTCATTACACCAAAAGACGCCTTTTACGCGTATTGATGTTAATCCAGTTATGTGTATGTACTTACGAAAACTGCGCAGTGTAAGATTCCTGGGTACGAGCCCGAACCGTGCGAGAATTTCGATAATCCGTTAATTGGCGCAGTCATGGCTGACGACTGCCTGAGCGAGAATTCTTGGTCGTTGCGTTGGTGTCCTGAAAACGGACATCGGTGCGGCGCCTTCAACAACCCCCCCTCCCCAGTCCACAATCTCATCGTTTAGGCAACGGTACGTCCAATCATCTAGACAAGGCTCCGACAATCCTGTGAGTACGCTAACACATCGAGCCTGCAGACAGAAAGAAAAATAAAACAGCAGTCCCGGAATTGATTCGCTTTGAAGTCCACCTCCGATAAAGCATTTCTTTCGAGTATGATTTCTCTGCCCTGACAGAATATACCTTTCTTAAAACTCCTTGGCCAACGCTTTTTTAATGAAATATAAGCTGGGTCACACGAACACACAATGCAATAAAAAGTAAAACGGTAGAATGTACATTTGGGAGAGGGCACATCACTAAAATCATAACACTGTAATACTTGTTCTCAGCTGAAAAAATTAGAACATTGACACAAGTTGGGTAAAAATTTAATCTGTCACAACCTGAATCGCTTTTAAGCGTTTTAAAATCGACATTACATCTAACATGTCAGCTTTATTTATTTTCAGTGCTTCCGCAACAGATAAATTCACCGATAAAAATATATTATATACGTGGAAGTTTTGTACAAATGAGGTTTTGCGTAGCACCTTACACACAAACGGCGTAGAATAACTTCCTGGTTCTCGCAATAACTAGCGAATTCACCGGCAGCCCTGGAACGCAACCGGTCCTAGCCAAGACTTCTGGCGCGCATGCGCTGCACACAGCCAGTGCCCTTGCACCTAGAGAAGAGTGCGGTTACGTCACGCGGGCGCCGCTAAGACGAAGGCCGGAAAACAAGGCAATATTGCGCCACGAGTGTGTTACCAACCTGTTTTCTTCCCAAAGACGACTTTCGGGTCGCACCGTTAGAGTCATGACACTTCGACCCCGCGGAAAGAATCTGCATAAATACATTCCTCTTACGTCTCACATCCCCACCAGTTACATATTAGTACATCATAACCTGAACATATTTCTATTTCTACGCCAAGAGAATTACGAAAAAACGTTTTGAAGAATGTGAGTGTGTTACTTTCCAACTGAGATGGTGCTAAAAGAGTATTGAAATGCGTCTCCAACATACGCAACAAACAAGTCAATTACAACACGAACCATATTTTCATTACCACTTTATTTCACGGGTAATACTCTGCATGTTGAGGAATCAGATCTCACAATTTGGTCAGAGTAATAAAAACATTAAATCACTTACGTTTGCCAACGATTCGGAATATTTTATCCCATCATCAAGGGGAGTGATAAGAATAAAATGAACACAATTGAGGTATATGTATCACTTACATATAATTATACAAAGAAACAGAAAGCACTACACAAATAATAAAAAACGTATCAAAAGATATTAAATAATAAATGACATCTCTACAGACACACGGGAGGTTACGGGATGAGGGTCCACCCCGCACAGATCCACCTCAAGCCGAGGCATCATAGCAAATAAAAATGTGAAGTTGAAACCCATTTCTTGATTTCCTCGAAAAATAACGTGACTTTTTATATATTAAAAAATAAAATTTCCAATTATTCAGTTCAATCATACATCGGAATTTAATCTAAAATAGATTTACAAATATTGTGTGAAAGTTAAATACCAATATCTTTTTTTAAATTTCCGACTATAAATTGATTTGAAGTATTAACATTCAAGCTTTTATTCTGTGAAATCTAGTGAAATTAAATAATACGTTTATTTGTTTTTTCAACAGAAATCAACATCTTACAAGCTTTACGAACGTATAAACGTACACACTATATTTACGCGAAGTAGGACAATAATCACTTCAGTAACAGAAATAGAACTGAAATGTTTTCTCAGGTTCATAAGGTGTAAAAGTACTATTTATTTCACAAAACAATGACCCAGCAAAATCGAAGCACACAAAATGATTAATTATAAACATGATGCTCCAGATTCTAGACAACAAAGATAAGAACTAGCATTTACGTAATGGTACGTCCCAGCAAAAAATATAATTCTATACTGGTAACGTATTTTGAGGTTTTGCTTCCTACAAAACGGCAATACATCACAGCCTATAATCTCTTCTAAAAAGTCAAAATAAACGAAAAGTTTCATTGTCTTCATATTCATTTACAAACTGTGAGAATAGGATATCTTCTTCTACTAGCGAATATTTTACAGCTCTTACAGCCGTCTCTCGCATCCCAATCTCCTTACTCATCTACCATTCCAGTCATTTTCTTCTAGACCTCTTCTTTGCATATCGTGAAAAATCTATTTCTGCCATTCCTCTCCGGGCCTACCTATTTTCTTTCGGTCTAAAGGAACCCACTCACAAATCTTTCTGGGCCATCTCCCACAATCAAGCCTTTTCACGTTACCGGACCTTTTCAGCCTTCATGAGAATAGGATACACCACGCGAAAAAAATAATTCAGTAATTAAATCTCACTGCTTGTAATAAAAAGATTAAAATACGATATTCAATATTAAAATGGCGGGTAATTCTCTGCCTAGTTGAAAAGTAAGGAAAGTATCTAAAACACAAAATAACACTCTGCCCAGTTATAAATGGACGGCCTTTCAAGAAATTCAGACTAATTTAATTGCATCAATTCAATTATAAAATAAAGTAAAGGGTGCATAAAAATGCACCATTGAGGAAATTAATTGGGTTGGACACCCTTAGGTAAAAAACAAGAGGATTTATCCAGCCTAAAGAAGGAAAAGAAGAACAAGAAAATCATGGTAAGACAGGCGGTGATCTACGACATATCCACATCCACAAAGCACAGGAACATAATCCACAAAGCGACGCAACATCGACAAACAATACTAAAAGATGACGCCCACGAAAGGGAAATCAGATCCGTTAAAGTAAGGATGCAACTTCGATGTTTTTATAGAAACATTTATGTTTTAAACGTTTAAAGTCAATATTTTTTAACATCCAAGTTTTGTGAATGAAAAATCTCTACAATCAACCTCTTGTGAAAGTTAAAAATTAATATTAAATAATCGATGGGACAACCGTTAGTTTACATAACAATGATATAGTATAATGAATTAGTTTACATTTGCATTGTATAATTTTTAAAGAAGACTTAAATGCCTGTAACAAGTAATGTACTTCAGCTTCCGGGTCAATGACCCCCATCTCGATCGGGTATTTGTACAGTTTCCCTGATCCATTGAGCAAATGATGAGATGGCCCCTTAATTTGCTTCTGGACCTAAATGTAGCTTCACTATGCGCACGTTTTGTTGAGCGTTCCTTTTGCTTGTAGTGGTAGTAGAGCTTAGGGTGAGTTTCTATTTGTTAGCAATAGAGAAAAATCAAATCCGTTCGTTTACCGTTACAAATAAGTTTTCTATAATTCGGCAATGAAAATATCTAGATTTTGAAATGTTAATCTCTCGCTTTTTTAAATTTATTATTATTATTATTATTATTATTATTATTATTATTATTATTATTATTATTATTACTATTTTTTCATCTTTCAACTATTAATAGTTAAATAGTTGGGATGGGATTCCGAAACTCAAGAAAGCGTGCACAAGTGATTTTCTCCCCCCATACGTCACATACAGTTTTTGACTATATAAATAAATAAATAAATACATTTCATCTAAAAGAACGATCTTTTACTGTTTGTACTACTTTCATCCCTTTCGCCTGAAATGTCCTTAACGGCCTTGTAGGGCCTAAAATTTCTCATACGCTGAGACGTTCTTAACGTTATTTTCACATAAACGTTAATTCAAATTAATAAACTGCCAATGTCAGAATACATTTGTTTGCGCGCGAGTTTAATAAAACGGCCTTACAACATCGATTGCTTTCGGTCGATGTATAATTAATATCGATGATTTAGTTATCGATGTCGCATCACTACTTCCCCTGCAACATATCTGCCAGACAAAAGACACGTCGCTTAAAGATCCAAAGGACACAAACAAACGCTGTGCAGTGCGCGCACGCCTGTTAAGCCGAGGGCAGGGCGGTGCAGCGCGGTGCAAGGTGAACCTCTCGCACTCCACGCGTGGGGCGCCACAAGGCCAAGCCTCGGTGCGTAACACACCGAGAGGAGCCGGCGTGGCGGCCATGCCTCGCAAACAGTGCATCCTGCCCCACACGAGACCTAAGCAACAGCAGGTTAATCACCAAGCTAGCGGAATGGACTTTTCAATGAACTTAATTTTATTTATGGGTCAGTCAAAAGGTTTTACATATCATGGTTTCAGATGATATACACCACATTTACTCAACAATTTTAATTTGAGGCTATTCCAATTAGGCTCCTGCTACGTTCTCAAGACTCGGTATCTTTCGGTTGGCAGTGAAAACGAGGTAGAATGGAGTTTCAGGGTTCAGGAACTAGGTTGGACGAACTTTGCCGGTTGAAAAGCCATCGATGGTGCAGAGAAAAACTGCATACGTTGTTGACAACATTAACACGATGTTAAAACTCCCCAATATCTTCCCACAATCTTTTATTTCACAGTCGTCAAGCAGGTATCAGCTGTTCATCAGGCTGTTACTTAATTGGCTAATACCTCGAAGTCGATAATGTTCATTAGTTTCAATCGTCCCTTAAATACTGTAGTGAACGAAGGAAAACCGTGTTTAGTAAGAAGATGAACAAAAAAAAAAAATTGTCGAAGTTAGGACATAATCTTTGCCATCATAAAATAATTTTTGTTCATGCTTGCAACTAGTTTAAAATGTACATTAAAACGAATAGTACAAGTCTCTGAAGTCCAATCCAATAGAAGAGTGAAAATTCACAACGCTAGGATCCAAGTATGCAGAGTTGTAAGAATGGAGGGTCTTATAACTTCAGCATCCTTCCCGAGGGTTTGAATCAATTCAACCTAATGTGGCGCTGGATTCACTGCTTATATGTGCAATATTTACAATTGAGCTTTCGTCAACTTCTACAAATAAAGGAGAATCCAGAAAGTGTGTCACGATCTCTGAGTTAACCCTTCGGTTTTTATCTTTTCTCCTCAGAACCAGACGATAAGAAGGCAAGCCTCTTCATTCAATGGCTCCATTCTGAGTTGTGTCCGTTATGAAGAACACCTGCGCTCACCAGATTCTCTCCATAAATATGAACATGGAAAAATATTCCTTTTCCTTAAAAAAGACGAAGGTTGTCGAAATGTGAGTTGCACGGCTACAATTTCCAACTAGTTCACATGAAAAACAATTGAATTGCGTTTCACACCTCTAATTGATATTCTCTATGCATTTGACACTTCCCTGAAACAGTACTTCCTTACTGGGCAATATATAACCTGGTCCCTCTAACCTTTGTAAATCAGGAATGATTTCTGTTGAAAGCTAGCTAAAATTAAAAAAGTATTATAGGGATAGTGAGCTCATTAAAATATTTACTATAAAAGTGGCATCTTTATTTGAAGATAATAAGATGGCTAAAATATGTCGTTATCTTTTCAGACAGTAAGTAGAAGTATTAATGATATGGGTAGTGACGTTTCAGGTTTTCATTTTGAGAAAATATGTACTTGATTCTCTGGTCCAGATGAAAGCACAGATGTAGCTGTCATTCATCAGCTCCTTATTTTTCTTAGAACAATAAACGAAGAACGAGAAATTCATGAAGAATTTTGGATTTAAAATCATTAGAAACCAGCCCCAGATATTGACACCTTCAACGCACTGGTTAATTCTAAATATTTCAATAGTTGGATTGGAACTGGGTTTGTAGTTCTGTGAAAAGAAAAGGCATGAGTGGTTTATTTTTCCACTGCATTATTCACAAGGAGACTCTCCGCGTAAAAATTAGAACCGTTATAAATACTGTAATTTTCATAAGAGTAGGCATCAAAAGCCAGTAACAGAACACAACAATTATTGCCTTTTTGGACAATTTGGAAGCTGAGTACGGTGACAGTTCATTGTTCTTTGAAGTGCGCTGGTTAATTGTTGGGAATAGCCTGGATGCAGGGTTGTTTTTTTTGGGGGGGGGGGGAGGAGGTTGAGGCATGAAACTCTTGCTTTTCTCAGAAATAAAAACATTGGGCATCAGTATCAAGAAAAATTGGAAGAAATCTTGGTGGGATCTTATACTAAGTTTGATTGGTCACCGTGTAACTTAAGATTCGACCACACATGCACATGCACATGGCGTGGGTATGAGGACAGGACCAAAGCGAGGAAAAAAAATATCGCAGGAGGTGAGTGGCCCGTCTGTTAAGGCACTGCTCCGGCGTTCGTGTTATTGATAGAAGACACCGGAAAACTACATAACAGAGCTGCCATCCGCAACAATTCTCCTACACGCAGCGTCTGAATTGGATCTATGTAGCTGATACAGAGCATTACCCGCGCCCAATTTCTTCAGCCCTCGCTTCGCTATGTGCGATGGGAGTGAGAAGTTTGATTTTGTCGACAGGAATATTGCATGAAATCTGTAGCTCATTTTTCCACACAAAATGGATTTTATTACACGCGAGAAACATTTCCGATTATCAGAGTTTGTCAACAAAGCTCATTACTATTATTTATTCTGAATTTAACTTATATTCGTTAAGGTGTTGGGGGGGGGGGGCAGGTACATATTTCAGGGCTCCAGAAATCGTGCGCGTGTAAGAGCTAGAGTCGAAAACCCGCCATCGAAAAAATCCTTCGTAGTAAAGCCGGTTGTCCCATGTAAGTAGATTTACTGCATCAAGCCTAAATGATGCCTCTGAGCTAAATTCAAATCGCCTGTTTCGTCGCCCAAGTAATACCTTCTTTCGTCCGTAGTAGGTGAAAGGAGCGAAACGAAATCAGTGTGGTCAGACGGAAGAGCAGGCCTCATGGCCTGAGTCTCGCCACGTAAAATAAGGCACATTGAATTCAATTGAATGGTTGGCAGGAGGCGCAGTGTAGGAGCCCAAAGGTGTGAATGGCAGCCACGTCGTGTGTGCGCGCGGCCGGGAGTTGGAGGTGAGGCGTCCCGCCGTGATAACCGCCCGTGGGAAGCGCGTCGCAGGCGGCTGAGCGGCGTCCGCCGGCGACGCATGCGCAGAAGCACGCAGCGCGCCCGCGCCCGCGCCCGCGCCCGCGCCCGGCCCGGAGGAAGCGCAATTACGGTTCATTGCACGCACGCCGCCTGTCTCCGTGGGCGTGGACGCTGCGAGGCGGGGCTCGAAGAGGCCGTACACTCAACAGGGCTAGAAACGAAAGAGCGGACCTTTGGGTTCGAAAGATGCAATTCATGACGTCATTACTCACAAGTTCTGCTAACCTGTGGCTCATCCATGGAGCGGGGGGCATGGCCCGTCCCAAAAAGCCTGGAGTTTTCGTGTGGTACCTTACGTTATTTGGCAAAATTAAATTAAATATTAGTTGGAATTATGTAATAGTCTAGAAAATAATATTGAATAGTATTACTTGTACACTACAAAACATAAAATTTAATTACAAACTAGTGTGAACCCGTCAAAATTTGACGGTGTGATCTGAGAAAAATGTAAAATACAGTGCCCAGATTAATGTTCACAATATGTTGCATTGTTTAAATCTTCAGGGTATAACGAAAATATTTTGTGATGAGTTCCCAAAATTTTGAACACGTATGGCCCATGAACAGGTGGCAATGCAATATCGGCAACAAATTACACAAAAGAAAGAGCACTATTAAACTGACGGATATTATTTCTAAAGTTTTTTTATGTGGCATCTCCTATAAACAACTGATTTCTTCTGGCATATTGCTCGAAGGTAAACTTATTTTCCCATTTTAGCAACACAGAGTAAACTCGTTTACAGAATTTTTTCCCACTCGGGAAGTACAAAGTAGAACAAAACTGACATTTCATAGACAATGACCCAACAGAAAACGAAATGACCTCACTATCACGACACACACGCTGACTTTCTCTTTCCTTGCTCCCAGTCAATATACTACGTTTGCGTCTTTTGGGGCGCGTGGGCAACGATTCGGAATTCGACATAACCCGTGAACAACTTCACTACTTCAGTACAAACGAACAAAACCCACTGTCCGAATGTTCTCTACAAAATACACTACAAAAGGAAATGCATGTAAACTGTCATCACCACAATGCAATTATTACACTGTCATACGCAGTTTTTAACTGTCCTACGCCATACGCAGTTTTTAACTGTCCCGTCATACGCAGTTTTTAACTGTTTTTTGACGTAAATAAATATATAAATAAATACACTGAAACAAAACCTTGACGAATCGTGAACAAATCTCAACAATCAAAACAAAACATCAAGCAGCGCCACCATGAAGCGGCGGGGACTGGCAGCTATCGACTCATATATATCAATTTTAAAACAGCCACCCTTTGGGAGAAAACAATTGACTATTGATAAGCGTACAATTAAAGAATGATTTAAATAATTAATGTACACCGTAAATGTTGGTGAATCAACACAAACAATATCTGATAACACATCTAGGGATCACATTCTTTCATTTAAAGGAAAAAATGCTACGATCGGTTCAGTAGAAGCTCTAAACGAAGCTATAGCAGAATACCTTATTTTTTAAATATATAGATAGATATGTTTATTATGTCACAAAAATCAATTACCTCCCCCCCCCCCCAATGATCGGCTGGTTCCGCCACTATCGCTAACCATTGGCGTAACGCTACAATCAATAAAATCCGTCTTTTTCAAAATTATCTTTCATAGCAACCCGAATCTCTTAAAATAATTATTCCAAGACTCGTTAAAATGAAACAATATTATCCTATACTTAGTATTCGTACAGATATCGAACGTACACCATTTTGTTCTTGTACATTACACTTAGTAAATTGTAGAAGGCAAGACAATCCAAGAAGAAGCAGAGCTACGCCAGGGTCGGTTTTGGAATGAACAATTTTTAAATTTTAATAGGGAATTGTATAAGTAAAAGTTCGCCATTTTGACTATATTTAATGTTGAGAGCAAATATATCAGTAAAAAATGCATCTCGAATAATAACGAAAATACTTATCGAGAAATTGACTCATTCCGAAATCGTACATTCATCTACGCATTGTTTAGGGGTGAACTACTAGAGCAATTTTTATTGTGGTTTACAGCGCTAGACAAGTTGGGTTTCATAGCTAAAAGGGGCCAGAGAGAAGCGACCGGCGAGGAGCCCCGTGCGCCTCCGAAGAAGCAGAGGCTCGCGCGCAGCCCCCCCTCCCCCCCCCCCGTGGCCTCCCCCACCACCCGCGCACGGCGTCACTCGCGCCCAGTTCCGGCGCCCGGAAGTCCGCGATGATGCTACTTCCGCTCGTGCAGATCCGCCTGCGCCCGCCTTGGGCGTGGTGGACGATTTGAATGTTACGACCTCCGCGGAATTTTCATCAAAAGGATGTGAAAAATCAATACAACTGAATGAGAACAAAGGAATAATTGTTGCAACCGTGATTCGTACGAAATCACAAAATTCAAAATATTTTTATAGAGATTCCGACACAGTTGAACAAAGATGGGCGAAATATAAACGTCTCAGTAGTCGGCACGAATACGTTTGCTTATAATGGTTGTTACGTTTCATGGAGTTCTGGTGACTCCTTTATTCGTGGGGAGTGTCCTTACCACAGTTACCAACTTTGACCTATGAAAAAGACAATCGTCTAAAAATTATTTAAAAAATTAAAAAAAGAAAAAGGCGTAAAAGTAATGATGTTTTAATCGGCCTAATGAAAGATACTGCTGACGAGAATATACAGGTGATTTTCAAGTCACTTCGATTGATTCTTTTGAACCGAAAGTGAACTTAGAACCTTGAATGATTGTAACATATGAGGGCTCCACCGGAACGTTTGTGGAAAGGGAAATTCGACCGATGTGTGCGCCAAGGTCGCTGCACTGCTCTGCGCCACGCTACGCTACAACACGAGTGTGAACCTGCTATTCGTACAACGACAAACAATATAATCTTCTTTCGTGTTGTTGTTAATTACTCACCGAATACCAACATGCATGGTATTGATGCGTGTCTTTTCAAGAGCTTTCTGTTCGTGGAAAAAGTGTGGTGTTCCGTTTTTAGAAAACACATATTAGTCAAAAAAATTTTTTTAAAAAAAAGGTCCTATCAAGATGCCATTACGTACAACTGATAAGCCCCGAAGTTCAAAATCGTTTGATGAAAATTCCATCTTGAAACATTTACAGAATATTCAAGGTAAACGTTTTTATTGACTAATCCTGTATAATGCGGTAAGGAATTGAGATTGTTTTGAATCTTTTATAAGAAACCATCGACACAAAACTTCGTAGAATTAACATACTAGTTATAAACGTGTCTGAGAATGTTTTGACTTGTTCAAAGACAACGTCATCAAATCTGTTATATAATTAAATGTCTATGTTGGCATATAATGTAAAATTGCCAAACATGTTTTGATCGCTTATGACCATGAACTTGCAGAGTGATTTAAAATAAAAATAAAATAAAATTAAAAAATAAACTTCGTACTGTGCTACTGCTCGATAGAAAATTACCTCCCAGGAATCAAGTAGATTTATAGCGAAAATATTAGAAGTTCTCGGCTAATAATATGAGCTCAAATCGATACACACGTTTTGCTGCAATGTACTACGTTCATCGCGCGTAGCGAGGAAACAAAGGTGTCTTTGTATAAAACCATGTTGTGTTTCTTATGCCGAAATCTCAAAAATTTGTTTCGTTTTTGGAGAGACCTCTCAATTTTTAGTACGGGTTATAAGGAACGAGTGAAGTTGGATTCCAGTATAAAGTCAGTTTTACTTTATAGCATTTTTAAAACGAAAAATACAATATTCGTAAATGGAGGAATGGAGGATGCTTCGTAAAATCGGCCGACTCTCCTCCCAGATGTCGGAAGGTTGGCAATCCTAATCCTGAGTGAACTCAACAGAGTTAGAGCGCTGAAAACCCAGCGTCCACTTGGCACTTCCGGTCGGGAAAAGATATCTGGCACAGGCCCAGTGAAATCAAATTCTCCCACAACGCTTGTCCCCCTTAAGGACCATAGCGACCTAACGAACGAAGTACGTAACGTCCACCAATGTGCTATTTTAATGCAGTATTTCTAATGGGTAATGTTAAAAATTAATTAAAAAAGAAAAATATCGACATCAGGCGCGCCTCTAAACCAAAGATGTAGAAAGTAATAAAAATTGGTAGATCACAAAAGTATTACTATCTTCTACCTTCTTTGTTAATTATTGAAGCCATCTGTATGAACCGTGCATTGTTCATAGTAGTATCCAAGTATGCGAATAGTTTCTCGTAGGACATTGTCTATTTTTTATTTCTCATTTTCGACATCTATATGCCACACCCTTCAATGTGCAGTTCAAGGTATTTACGAAAAAGTTGTTTTTGTTGTTTTCAAAAGCTTATTTATGAACTTAATTTCTACGCTAGGGTTAAATATTTCGTAAACGTATTAGAAGAATAATTTTTTATGCATCTAGTAAAGAAAATACTCCTCACTCGGAGGCTCGTTGGTTAGCGTGCTCGCTTTCCAAGACGCAACATCGATCCAGGCCGATTCCAAGTTCGATTCCAGGCTGAGGCAAATTACACCTGTGCGCTTTCCTTACAAACGTTCCAGTATCTATTGCTTTGTGACGATGAGAAAGCCCACCCTAAAGTTATGAAGATCAGTACATACGATGAAAGGATGTCTAATCATATGGACCCCTTATCCCGTGTCCCAGAGGTTGGGTCACCTCTGTCCGACCAAAGCCCATAGCGGGCTGTCGAGCCATGGGACAGGAAGAGCGGGAAACCTGTGCGCTTTCCTTACAAATGTCCCAGTATCTATTGCTTTGTGACGATGAGAAAGCCCACCCAACGGTTATGAAGACCAGTATATACGGTGGAGGGACGTCTCCGTGCTCACTACTCGAACCACCGGTAGCGGTAGCTCAGGGCATCAACTGATGTCACTACAGCGCCTCTGACCGGGAGGTTCTAGGTTCCCACTCCCCACGGCGGCAGGATTTTCGACACTAGCTTTTCAGCTACGTCGAATTCAGTCGCTGTCTGGAGGAGAATTCTAGCGGCCGGCTGTTCTGATCGGTAGTTTTCCGTGGTTTCTCCGATCAACATCAGGCGAATGCCGGAGCATTACCCTACCAAACGGGCCACGGACCGTGCGCGATCTGTCCTCCCTCTTCGTTGTCCTATCCTCACACACTTACACTAACATGCACTACACTAACCCATATTCCGGGAGACCGGTGGGGAGCTTAGAGCCTGTCCCGGCTGGGGCGGTGCCCCGCTGGTGGGAGAGTTCTAGTTAGGGGAAAACCCCAGTAGCCGACGGTAGGTCGGCGCCGGATCTCGCCGTCCAGCGGGGGAATATCACCGCCATCTCCCGAGAAAAAACATGCACTACACTAACGGGACTAATGACCAAAGCAGTTGATGCGCCCGGAAACACGAAAAAATCAATCAATCAATCTTCGTGCTCACCACTCGAACCCCTTATTCCCGGATCGAGAAGCTGGGTCGCTGCTGGTCGGCCAAGGCCAGAAGTGTAGTGGGCTGTCGAGCCAAAGAACAGGAACAGTAAAGAATTTGACTTTGGCGTACGAAAGAAATATTGATTTGAGTTTTGAAAGGAGATCGCCAAACCCTTTCCGTACGAGTTGCGTACGTTACTCTTAAGTACGTATTCATTGAAAGGTACGAGTATACACTCTCGGTATCATTCTCTACATGCGAGACGGCAACCATTTTCATTTTTATCGTCACAATGTTTAGTTTACTTTGCACTATCAAGTTGTTTTATGTGGTCTTTTCGGTACATGTACAGCTATTTTGTCATATACATTCCGCAAAGTATCACATTTTAACTAATAAACTTTGAAAGTAAGTACTCATTTCTATGCATTAGTGCTAAAAAAATTTAGCGTGCAATGAAATACTAATAGTGAAGAAGGTGCGTGTTTAGTATCATTGAAAGCTTCCACAATCGCGTAATCGGAAGGTAAGAGAAATATCACGCCAAGCGAAGAGTATATGTTAATCATTACCGTTCTGTATCTTCAAGATCATCCCGATCTCATTAGTAAACTGTGTTTCGTTCAGGTGTCACATATGTGAAGGCCAATGCAATTCCCATTTGACTACGGTAGCCACAAACACAGGGTTTTAAAGTACCACGATAATGCGAAAAAATGTGAGTTTGGATTAAAGCGTGTTGGGAATTTACTCAAGTGTCATAGATAAAACATTGATACGCGAAAAATGATTAAAGGTCTTGATAGTTTATCTTCGGATGAGTTAATAACTGCCTGAGCCATGAAATGGAAGAGACAGAGTATGATAGATGGCTGTTTTTTGAGAATCAAATTTAACCGCAATCTCGTATCTACCTGTTCATATTATATGAACCGAGAGCAATCAATCATAGAGTCGCGAAGGAATGTCGTTTCATTCACCACTCACCCAATGACCGAAAACGAGTGTTTTTTTTCTTCTTCTCCCGATACAAACCTACTCTTGCTATTTAGGAATCTGGCACACAAACAAGATTTAGAAAATTTTCACAGGCTTTAGTCAGAGTGAGCGGAAAAAATTAAAACATTAGTTCACCGACGTTTCGGAATATTTTTATTCCACCTCAAGGGCTGATGTAAAATCCATGAAGACATGACAGTAAAAACACACTTACACAAATTCAGATCATGATATGCATAATGATACACGATGTCTTCATGTTTTTTACACCAGCCTTGAGGATGGAATAAAAATATTCCGAAACGTCGACAAACTAATGTTTTAATTTTTGTTCTCACTCCGACCAAACTGCGCGAATTCATTTCCTAATTCTACACCATGGCCGTTGAATTCTACAATAGTTAATCAAGATTCAGGTAACCAGGGCTACACGAATTCCTCATCACTACGCAATATACTATTTAGATCGAGAGGAGGGAACCCGAGATTGCATTTTCTTTAACTTATAAGAATCATTACACAGTCACACAAAATAATGCACAAAATACATGTTTCTCTATGTATGCTGATGCGCTGAATCCGAATCTGAAGCCAGAATTGCGCCACTACCTTCTAGTTTGTTTGTTGTTTTTTCTCAAAAAAATTGTACTTTTTGTTTTCTGTTTAAAAAAAACTGGAGGGTGATGGTCCAATTCTGGCTTCAGATTCGGTATCAGCGCATGGACATTGATATAGAAACGTGTGTCAAGCCCTCGGGCCTGAAAACGTTTTTTAAAATATTTTGTGTAACTGTGTTATTAGACATTAAAAGGAATGAATTCTATCTTTAGTATAAAATGGAAGTAATTTCACAAAAAACTCCGCGCCGCCCTGAGAAGCCCTAGTCCGCACCGCTGCTTCCCTTGACACCTAAATGCAGTGCGGGTTGCGTTGAAGCAAATGTAAGAAACATTGGAGATACCGTAACATTTTACAGTCTACACCGGTTATAGTGAACTCGGATAGAGTGAACAATCGGTTATACTGAATTAAAGCCACTGGGCCCGTTTCTCTTACATTTCAAATAAGCATAAGAAGATTCGGTTATAGTGAACCGGAACGTCGGCTCTAGTAAACGTAGGAAGTAAGTCCTGGAAATTAATTGGATCTCGTACATTATTAGGCGATTGAAAGGGTCTTCGGAGAGTGGGATGGTGTTACAACAGTGCAAGAGGCATTGAAAGGTTCCAAGACTACATTACCATACTTAGAGACAAAGAACAATGCAGAATGAAGTATGGAGAGAGCGCGAACTCTAGAGGAGGATCTCATGTATGAAGCACACAATTGAGCAATATTGATTTTGGAAGGACAAATAAATATATTGAAATTTTCAGTTCCTCCCATTAATGTATTGTGCTGTATCGACATTAATAAAATCAATTATTATAGAGAAATTCTATTTAATTCTGATATCATCGGATATAGTGGACCTCTGATATAGTGAATCAAACCTATTAGTCCCAAGAAGTTCACTATAACCCGAGTCGACTGTAATTTATAAGTTGAACACGGGATGTCCTTTGAAAGTTACGCAACGGAAGCATATTTTTCACGCGAAAAAACCTGTCGCGGCGCTCGTACGCTTCCGTAATGGAATTCGCACCGCTATTTGTTCGAGTATTAGTCACGTCTTCCTCTGGGCGTTTTTCTCCGCCTCTTCCCACGCCGCCGCAGCCTTGGCGCATGCGCAGTCGCGGAAGCCCCGCGCGCATTCGCGTTCCGACGAGCAGAGCGCGCCCCGAGCGCCCACCCCACTCCCCCCCGCCCCGCCCCCGCGCGGCATGTCGGCAGGCGAAGACCACTCTTCCCACTACTCGAGCACGGGGGGCCCAGACCCCTGCCTACAGGGGGGGGGACTAGGCCAGAGGCTTCTTCGAGGGGACACGCAACGGCGGTTCAGGTGTTACGGGAGATAGTACGTGCGAACCTACATTGAAATAGGTCACCTACGCTCTCCGGGACTAGCTCACCTGAAAGCGGTTACAATTTTGAGTCGCTCCACTATTGAAGTGGGAGGCCTCGCCCAACATTGCAATCAATTGCTACATTATTTATTTATTTATTTATTTATTTATTTACCTGCAGTCTGTTTAATTGAGTATTGAAGGCTGGTGGTAACGAACGAATGCAATGTGGATTTCAACTGGCACTGATACCTGCATTCATTACACAAATCCCACTGACTCCAGAGGGATTTCTGTTAATTCAAATACGGTGCCTACTCTCCATTGCAAGATCCACTTCATTGCAGGATCCACTTACAAGGCTTTTTATATAACCCTCGCATAGCCTACGTCAGACGATTAGAGACCGAAGCTCTCTAATTGTGTTCATTTCAACAGACAATATCCGAGTTCCTGGTACTTCAAGATTCTAGTAGGTCAAAATTCCAGTGAGTTTTAAGAAATAACGGAAACACCCAGGGGTGTTTTTAAAACGAGGAAAGAATGCAACCTCGCTACACTACCTTTCCGATGCACCAAAGGGACGTCCATGAATAGACACTCACCTGTAACAAAGAAAAAATAATATTAGGACATACAAATGCAGTTTTCTACAAATGCAAAATTAATAGAGAATTCTTGCAATTACTGAAATACAAATATGTAGCCAAACACATCGATTCGAATCCTATTATACTTTTAGCTCTATAGCTTTAAGGACAATGAAAGTGTAGCTCAATATCATTTATTGTACACCGATCATCATATACAACGCTTCGAAATTTTCTACAATCTTCTCATCTGGCACTGTGCTCATTTTTGAATATTAAGAAGTACAAACGAGACAATAAACGAAAATCCACATCCATATCGTGACTTACATTAAATTTTCACAAGTCAAGAGGCTGTCGTCTGTATCAATCAACTATGTACTTGTATCAACTTGTAAAGAATAACAATGACCCTGCTTCATCTGCTGCATCAGCTTCACCGCATCTGCTTCCAAATTTGTCCACTGCAGTAGACAGTAACAGTATACTGTTAAAATCGCCACTAACGGAAGAAAGAAGCAAGAACAAATGTCTGTGCTACCTCCGTTACCGCCTCGTTCTCTAGTCATTGCTTCAACAGCTGCCGCTTGCAACCGTCACCACAACCACCAATATGACCACCGTTAGTATCCGAAATACCACCTGTCTCCACAGACATCGTTAATATAACATTTATTCGCTTTAGAAAAACAAAGTCAAACTTTATGAAACGGAAATATGTATGGTAATACTATCCTTTACGACAATTATTTCGTAAACAACTTTTATAACAATTGCCATTTTGGTGGACGCCACAGTAGTCCTTTAAAGAATCCGCGCAATTTTTCATCCCCCCTGTTTTGTCTTCACTTCCATGCCATAGACCCCACCGATGTGACGGCTCATCCATTATCACCACAGAGTCAATTCTCCATTTATTTTGGAAGATTGGAAGTTCTGAGAGGACATGTCTGGTGAGAGCTCAACCCCGCATGTTTCATAGACTGTAATTACATACAATTGATTCTAAACAAAATATAGATACTGATCGCATCATATACAAAGAAGTATTTTCATTATGAATACATGTACCCAACAATTAAAAAAGGCAACAATTAAAAATGTATTAATATTTCAAAAATAATTACGGGGAGCACAAAGTGAAAATGACGCATCCTCTGAAATCCTTTTTGTATTCTGAAGAGATAGAGAGAGGACGGGAGAGGGAAATAGAAAAGAAAACGTATGGAGGGAGAAGGAGGAGGCAGGTAATAAAAAAGGAAGGGGAAGGAAACAAATAAAAAACGAAAAAAACAGGAGAGGAAATGAGTGCGAGGAGGACGACAAGAGGTAGCGGCGAGGGAACACCGAACATCACTTCTCATCGGCACTACTCCAGTAATGCCATTGAGGGACTCCCTGCTCCAACAGTAGTGGAAAGATGGAGTGAACCTCAAAATATGTTTTGGTTGATTGAGTTAATGTAATTGTTCTGAAGGTTGCGGTACGTTATTGTAGATAATGAGGATAGGGTTGTTGATGCGGATACTATGTTGTGGGAAATGAATATAGTCGACTCCGGTTATAGTGAACTTCTAGGGACTAACATGTTTGGTTTACTATATCAGAGTTTCACTATATTCGATGATTTCAGAATTAAATAGAATTTCTCCACAATTATTGATTTTATTAATATAGAAATACAGCTAAATTCATTAACAATACGAGCTGAAAATTCAATATCTTTATTTGTACTTTAAACAAATTTTTTTCAATTGTTTGCTTCGTACATTTTTCATCAGTCATTTCTCCAGATCCTTCTCCAGAGTACGTGCTCTCTTCATACTTGATTCTGCATTGTCTTCTGTCTCTAAGTATCACAATGCAGTCTTGACACCTTTCAATGCCTCTTGCACTGTTGGAACACGTCCATCCCTCTGAAGGCCCTTTTAATCGCCTAATAACAGGCGAGATCCAATTAATTTCCAGGACTTACTTCCTACGTTGATTACAGCCGAGGTTCAGGTTCACTATAGTCGAAACTAATTCTGCTTATTTGTAAGTGAAACGGGAGCAGTGACTTAAGTTCACTATAACCGAGGGTTCACTATATCCGAGTTCACTATAACCGGAGTGGGGTGTAGATTGAGGTTAGTGAGGAAGGGCCGTGACCGTCGCCTACGCCGGCGCTGGCTGCGCGGGCGGCGTCGGCAGCGTGGGCGTGGGCGTGGGCGGTGGCGGAGTCTGCCTGCGCGCGCGCGGAATACTCGAGGGCGCGGTTCGCTCGGGCGACGCCGAGACCCAGCGGTCAGCGGGCGACGGCCTTGCGCCGCGGGGGAAGGGGGGGGGGAGGCACACAGGAGGGCCGGCGCTACGGTTGCCAACACTGTGCCTGTAATAGGGAAGACACTCTTTCAGCAAAAAAACATTTTTTATATAAATATTTAATTTAGACTAGCATCAGCTGTCTTTCGTCTCTCTGTTTGCGATTCAAGTGAAAAGATTCGTTCACAAAGTGCAGATAAAGATGGTCTGAGCGTCTCTTTTTTATTTTAGTCGCTAGACGGAGACACTATCATGCTAGCGTTCAGAAAAACGATATTCACGTTTTCTATTCGAAATTAAACAATAAACGATACAATGTAGCAGATATTAGTCGTGTGATAAAATAAATGACAACAAATGTTGAAACTTTTCGAAAAGGAGGACATTTAAAACATTAAGAAGGGCGAGAGGACAATTGACATAAATGGAGGTCTGTCCTGTCAAATGGAAGTTGGTTGGTTGATTGGTTAGTTGGTTGGTTAGTTAGTGATTCCGGGCACGCCAACAGGTTAGGTCATTAGTCCCGTAAGTGTAGTACATATTTTCCTAGCAGTGATCTTCCCCCGCTGGATGGCGAGACCCTACCGTCGGCTAGCGGGGTTTCCCCCTAACCACGACGCTCCCACCAGCGGGGCCGGGACAAGTTCTAAGCTCCCGACCGGTCTCCCGGAATATGTGGTAGTGTAGTGCATTTTAATGTGTGTGTGTGTATGTGTGTGTGTGTATGGGAAGAGGATATGACAAGGAAGAGGAAGGAAAGATCGCGCGCTGTCTGTAGCCCGTTTGTTAGGATACTGCTGCGGGATTCGCCTGGTGATCGGAGAAACCACGGAAAACAGAACAGCCGACCGGTAGAATTCTCCTCCAGACAGCGACTGAATTCGCCCTAGCTGACAAGCTAGAGTCGAAAATCCTGCCGCCGTGGGGATTGGGAACGTAGGACCTCCCGATCAGAGGCGCTCAGTGGAGTCAAATGGAGGACGGTTGGCAACCCTGGCGGTGGCGGGCGGCGCCCTTCGCCGCCGCCGCCTCGGGGCTGTCACTCTCCGAAATATCCTCCCGCGCAGGGTGCGACGGCGGTGGGCGCGGCTCGCCCTTGGCGGAGGAGCCCTCACGCAGGATGACGTCGCTGCTCGTGCTCGGCCGTGGGCGGCGCAAGCCCTCGGAATGGAGATGCCGCGCGGATTATGACATGGTCGTTTTCGGCGCTCTTGGTTTGTACGCGAAACTCATCTGCGTGACTCATCGGAGCATTCTCATTACTACACACGTGCTTCCGCTTTCAGTTAATTTTGTGTGTGATGCAAAACTTGGAATTTATTTACATGCGTCGAATTTTCTGAAGTGCTGATTTACTCAGGAATGAACATTAGCTACCAAATCGGAATTTTACGAAACACGGAATTACAGATCACTAAACCACTCCGAGGAAACATGTCAGATGACTTTTCGAGAGTCGAATTTCTTACTGCAGAAAATATGAATAAAATATTTTGAATAAATTTGTTTATTTTGATGAGAATTCGATGAATGAAACCTTGCACTGCAATATTACATTCACTCTATTTATGCTCAATCGTTTCTGGATGTCTTTATTTCGTCCAGTGGCTAGCCGTGGCCGTGGCTAGAGATTTCAACGCGAGTTGTTAGATTCAGTCAAGTTCTTTCCTCGCGCATTGTTTCGTAGTCTGGCCGCATGTGAACAGCGTGTCGGGTGGGCTGGCAGCAGAGCGTGCTCAGTTCATTTGGACTCGGGAATAGCGGTGATGCGTACGTGACGTCACGCCTTTTTGCAAGGACATCGCTTCAGTCCCTCCGTGTGATGTGGGAACAAATTGGATTCGTGCATTCAGAGCACATTTCGTGATATTTGTTTCAACACGCGTGAAACTTTTAGTTGACCCGCTTGTGGTTCTCTCCAAAAGTTGAAATTCATCATAAACACTGGATGAATCGGAGGACTACGTTGTTATTGTTGTTGGAGTTGTTGTTGTTATTGTTGTTGGAGTTGTTGTTGTTGTTATTGTTGTTGGAGTTGTTGTTGTTGTTATTGTTGTTGTTGTTGTTGTTGGTGGTGGTGGTGGTGGTGGTGGTGGTGTGTGCGTGTCAAATGTGCACAGGCGCGTGACAATCAAAATCATTTAGCATCTTCATCCCTCTTTAACTTTCTTAATTAATTCTTTGTTCCACAAAACAATTCAAAAGTGTCATACCGAATGCAAAAATTGTAAATGCACAAGTGCATTTATTGGCATCATTACAGAATGCTACACACGCATTAAAGTTAACTACCCATGTTATGTGAGGGGACAAGAAAACCGTAAATTCTTCTTCGTTCATAAATCAGCAGAAAGAACAGATCGTAAACCGATTTTCAACGCCTCGAAATAAGTCACTCCTATTACAGAATCCAATGTTATCTTCGTTGCTATAAAAGATCTACCACATTCCGACCACGGTATCTTGAACTTCGGAATCGTAGCCATATGCTCCAGGGCCGCCACCCCGGCCCGATAAAATTAACGACATTAAGCTGCGGGAATGTTCACCTCTGCGCGTTATCTGCGGATGCGCGCAAATTGCAGGAGATGTTGCGCCGTTTTACGGCGGCGCGGTCGAGTTTTACGGGCGCTTTTACTCGGTCGGCGGAGCTTTTGCGGAATGCATTGTACGCCGGTGCGTTTCTCCGTGAGAATCGATTCCAAGAAAGTTCTCCCGAACGATCCTTCCGCGTCACTTTCACCCCGAGCCGGCTTCGGGCCCGCGCGCGGCGACTCCTGGCGGATGACACGTGGAGGGCGTGTGCCCCCCCCCCCCGAACCGTACCAGCCCCGCCCACCCCAGACACCTGCAGCCGACGGCGCAGCGGACCCGCGAAATGGATGATCCTTAACACTTAAGAAGGCCCCTGGGCGATAGTCACGTAAGGAGAGGCGCGAGGTACGCCATTTTCTTTGATTAGTATATGGGGAACAAAAATATAATTGTCTTTTATTTTAGTACCTTAAGTTTTTAGACAATCAATTGGGAGTCCAAGTCAGTACAGAATTACCCATTAGAATACATTTTTAAAAACATTAGAATAGCGTACTTAATTTTCCAAGAACAAAGTTTTGTGAACAGATGTGTCCACCTCATCAGGTACACAAGACCTGTAGTTAAGAAAAAAAGTGTAATCATTTATATACTTTATTTGTTAGTTGTAAAACGCTTTTTTCAATTCAATACAAACATTTTTCTTTTATAACTATATTTTTCATAGTGCTAGAACATTTGCTTTTCAGCGGCATGTTACTACTTTCTTACAATAATAGAAATTAGTTCTTGCATTTTTTTTTCGCAGTTCCAACTGTTCAACGGGAAAGTACGGATATAAAATAATAACACATGTTAAAAGCTTCTTTTTTAAAAAACGGGACATTGTGGCGTCCTGAACTGGTTTGTTGCGTCACCGGGACAAAAGATGAAGTCGGCACTGTGCGGGAAAACCTGCACATATGGGATGGATCCCTACTAAAGATCAGCTCCAGACACAATGCGGTCGCTGAGCGAGCGCAGAGGCGCCGGAGCGACCCCTCGCGCCGCCCAACGTCTCTGGCGCATGCAACACTATTTCATTTCCTTTATTTAGCGCCAAAAACATTAAAAGCAGTTTAAGGGTTAAGGAAGACGCGAATACGTATTAGAACGTATTCACAGAAGCATCGGGGAAAATCAACACAAAACTGTCACAGAATCACATTTATTTATCAATAGTTTAACGAAAAATCCACTGATACACTATTGAATCCACTGATACACTATTTAATCCACATATATTATTTATTGAAACGGAAAAAGATAAAATACAAGTACAGTAAACCCTCATTAACACGAATTCCAAGAGACCGAAATTATCGAAGTTCGTGTTATAAAAATTCGTGTTATCTGCGTTTTATAAATGACCATATTACCGTAATCCTTTGCCGGGACCGAAGTTTTGTTGTTCGTGTTACAGCGAAATTCGTGATAAACAATTTCGTGGGTTTACTGTAGTAGATAAAGCATCTCCTTTTCGTCTCGTACGATAAATTACATTTTCAAGCGAGACCAGTAACGCTTGATCAATCCTCCCACATATTGGTTACTTCACACAATTCCACCTTGCCTATACGTTTAAGGCGTTGATCCGTCAACAGAGGATTTCTGCGAAAACCTGCACGGCTCGCGAGGCCGCGCGAGTTCTGGCGCTGGTGTTCCACAAGGCAGGGCAACGCGTGCTTTCCAGTCGACGCGGCCGCAGTCGGCGCAGCGGCGCTCCAGTTGCGCATCGCTGCAGCAGTAGAAAGTGCGAGGCGGCGGAATGCGCCGGAGAGGCGGGCGGAGCACGCGAGGTCGCCGCCTCGCACGGATGTGGGAGGCACTCCGAGCCGTGGCTTGCAAATAGCTCTCGTCAGAAGGCGTTACACGGACGGTTTCTAGAATCCGGAATTCTTTGGAATTTTAGATTTTCCAGAATGTTAAATTTTCTAGAAATTCAATTCCTAATGTTCCCATCCGGAATCTCGAATGCACGAATATCTGGAGAAATAATAGATCAACATGTATTAACTTCGTAATTCATTAAAATTGTATTGGAATCAAATTCGAAATATTTTTAAATTTTATGAAAGAACACCAAAGATGGCACCTAACCAAGTGAAAATAAAGAAAGGAGAAAACGCAAATATCACGGTAGAAAATGTAAATGCCGGCGACATGACCACTCCTAAAACCATATATATTTTATATTCTGTCTGGAATCAACACACAGTTTAATCTGTTGCTTATCAAATAATATTTCAGGATTGTCGCCTTTACAAAAGCATGCATGAGAGACGAAATATTCGTGATTTTAATTCATCCAGTTTTCAGCAAAGATGTTACTTGCGAGTGAGGTGGAGTTTGCGGATAGCTGTGGTAGTAGCGGCCTGGGGAGCCGGGGGCAGAGGGCGGAGCTGCGCGGGGCGGGAAGGGGGCGGCGCGGCCTCGTCTGGGGCTGAGCGTTTCCTGTTTCCTCCAGAAAGCCAACACCGCGACGGCCGCCGCCAAGCGAGGTGGCGAACAATAGCCCATTTTGCCGCGCGGGAATCTCGGGTTTCGAGCCACGAACCCCGGCCTCCGCTTCCTCCTCCTGGCGAATTAGATCACGGCAACATCAGTTGCCACAGCAGTGACTCTCACCGGGAGGTCCTAGGTTCGAGTCGCAACGGTGGCGGAATACGTAGGTCCAATTCAGCCGATGTCTGGGGGAGAAAGCGAGCGGCCGGCTGCTCTGATCGGTAGTTTTCAGTAGTTTCTCCCATTAACACCAGGCGAACGAAGGAGAAGTACTCTAAGAAATGGGCTACGGACCCCACGTGACTTTTCTTTCCTCATTCTTGTCCTATTTTCTCTCTCACATATACATAAATACAAACACTATAAACACTTGCGTGCACTACTCTAACACACATGTCGGTAGACCAGAGGGCGCGCTTATTAGAGCTTTTCCGGGATGGGCAGGTGCCCTTCTTCAGGGAGATTCCTGAAGCCGACGTTTGGGTCGGTGTCGGTTTTCTCATCCCGGGGGAAGAACACCGCCATGTGGGATAAAACATTTACTAGACTAACGGGATCAGTGATTATAGCAGTTGATGAGCTCGTAAACACAATCCCACCATTTTGATTTTTTAGTTGTAACTGTCTAATATTATTATTATTATTATTATTATTATTATTAAATTATTCCAATAATTTTTCAGACACTTAATTATGACAATGTTATGTTGATTTTTTTCAATTTCTCAATTCCTCATTTTGTACTATGTTCAAGTTTTAGTATTTGAAAATGACGAAACAAATTCGTCGAAACGTAGTACAAAACGAGGACCTGAGCAATTGAAAAAAAAAAGAAAAAAAAAAAAGAAAAAAAAGAAAAAAAAGAAAAAAAAAGAAAAAAAACTGTCATTATTAACTGCCTGAAAATTATTGGGGTAATTTAACAACAATAACAACAATGGCTCCATCCTCCGTCCCTCTCCTGCTGCTTCTCACCTCAACAGCGTTTCACCCAATGCGCCTCCGTCTTTCACTTTAATTTGCTAAAAAAATAATAACAGAACACTACGACGACCGTATGCTCTTATAATTATCATTTGTTCCGTAGGTTGTAGAACATAAAAGCCGCGACCGACCCACTTATTTTCGCTACAGTAATTTTCCGCATATTTTTGTAACAACTGGCCTTTATGTTGGCCTTCGAGAAATTGGGCAAGGTAGTGCTGGCATGTTCCACGCACCTCGTTTGTAGTACAAGTATATCAACTTGTAGACACAGTGAACAAGTTGTTCACATGTGCAAGAGCAATAAGTTGTTCACATGAAGTTAGGAGAACAGATTTTGACTAATATAGAACACTTTTAAACATGACATTACGAAATTCGCAAGAATGATTTTCAGGAAAGTCATCTGACGAATTAATTATTGATAGTATATTAAGAAACTAATATTCAGTTACACATTTACATTTTGATAAATCAACTCTGCAATTTCAGCCCTTATAGTGCTGGGCGCTAGTTTTAAACGTTTCTAGATTATTAGAATACTAACGCACGAAAATCTTATAAAAGTCAATTCACTGTTGTGAATGTAATTTACATTAGTTTCGCGACTTCAAATGTAGTTATAGAACAACTCTCTCCTAATTTTTGCGAAGTCCTTACCACATTGTTCTCATCTCTACGAGCATTTCAGGAATTCTAGAAACCAGGAAGCGAGTACATTTTCTGCTATGCTGTCAAGGCAAAGTCAACTTATGACTCAACACCGAAAGATTCCTGCAATGTGAACAGAAATAACACGTGTAGGGAAAACGACGTATTTACTTCTCAAATGGAGCTGTAAGTCAAGTCATGCTATAAACTCACATTCGAGTATTCACAGTTCCTCCCGAAATCATTTCCACGATCGCGGGGGAAGTGAAGGGTCATAGAGAAGGAGAGTCAATCCTCAGCCCGAAAGTAAGGACGAGAGATGACACAGATTAGGAAAAGAAAGATTAGCGCGTGTTTCGGCTGTTCTTTACCACAATGCACGAGCATTCGCCTGGAATTTATCTTTGAAACCCAACCCATCGATCAGAGAAGCGTCCAGACATGTCACCAAGGCAGCGGTATATTTCGCTGGAGCTACTTCGCTCGCGCCGAAAATCCAACCGAAACGACCCCTCGGCCTACGAAACTGGAAACTGGCAATTGCATCCGCACTCCGTGAAAAAAAGAATTAACAGCTTTTAAGAGGCCTCTCCTGGCAGCAACCATTCTGTAATTACGGCGGGGCTCAGCCCACGACATACACCGCCCTCGAGTCGAAACATCCTGTTCGCGGCTGCAGGCCGCTGGCGGGCGGAGGCGGGGCGGAACGTGGCGGGGAGGGGGAGTGGGGGAGGGGGCGAGGGGAGGGGAGTGGGGGAGGGGGAGGGCAGCGTCTAGCAGCGTCTGGCGTCGGCGTCGAGCAAGGAGAGACGCGTGGACGCCGCGCGAAACCCGCTCCGCACGCCCCACCTCTCCCTTCCGGTTTCACTCCATCCTTCAAGCACTGCATCACAACGTCAGCTCAGTTCCAATCGACAGGTTTGAGGGAAACGGAATGCTAACGGCCTGCAGCAACAAACATGCTGCTAAGCAACAACCACACAAAATGGTTGTCCTTTTAGTAACAGACACACTGCTCAAGAACAACAAATAACATACACTCGAATAACGCAACAATACATTAAATATTTTTACAAAAAAACGCCTTCACGAATGCTGAAATAACATGCAATAGTGTAAATGGATACACAGTGCATCAGTTCTTTACAGAACAAGAATATCAAAAAAGTTGCTACTGTTTCATAAGGCAACACGGGAATTGCAAATATTTAACGCCTGGCGGTCTCTTCCTTGTAGCCATGACGTCAGCTGTCATAGCAGTGACGCAATGAGTATGAGAATTCAGTCGTACGAGCGGAATGAGATAGGCGAAATAACTATAAAATATTTACATTATTCACCCCAAATCGAAACTGTTTATTGTTTATGGATTTTACCCGAGTTCATGGTTAATTAACAAAACCATGGATACCTTTTGCACGCCTCGAGGCTGCAGTTTTTTGTTTTTTTAATTTCTGCGAACGTTGGAAATTAGTAAAAGAGATTAAATTGAACAGATTACTCACTAAGTGAATCGGATGTGCAGTTACGCAAAAAAATCTACGATGCTACAGCAAAGTGATATCTTTTTGGTCCGCTTTTGACTAACTGCCTGAGGGCGTATTCACGAATCTCTTGACTGTCAACTGATTTTTTACAAGTATAGTTTCGATTTATTTTCCGTATCCTTTTTGTCGTGTTTCATCCTTTTTAAATTTATTAATTTATTTAAAGTACCAAAATGTACGTGACACCTCGGGGAGAACAATACTCGGAACACGTTTTCTTCAGATCCGGAATCCCTACCCTTATCTTTTACTACACTTGGTTACAGTGGCGAATACTGAGTTTAAGATGAAGACTTATTTTTTCCTGGATGCCATTTTCAGAAAGAGAGATTTCTATACTATAATTGCTTGTTCATATTTCTATATTATAATTAATAAGAATAATTGATATCATTCATATATTATATATAATTGTCACTATTCATATATTAGTTATATATCAATTATAATTAATGAAGTTTAAGAAGAACCCATAAATTATTATTAAACTTTTTTACTTCTCATTTTGTCTTTGCACTTCGCAGCTAGCCTAGCTAGCTCATAATATATGCGACTGCTAATTGAATGATAAATAACAATACGAGTGTTTTTTGGTTTTTTATCTTCTCTTCTCAATATTTCGATATGACTATTCTTCTACGTATTTGGATTATCGGACACTAAAATAATATATTTTAACAGTTGGATTAAAACAGAATTCTTGAAAATCAATATGGTCTAAAAATATCAAAGCAATGTTCTATACTAAAACGTACAAATGCGTCGATATGAGTCATCTAAGAACAAGTTAACGCGCCGTTTTTGATACAAGGCTAAAGGGTAGTTTTGTTGTTGTCAGTTCGTTTCTGTTTCTATTTTTCTCATTCTTTCTAGATTTATTTTTCTCTCTTATTACATTTCCTATTTTTCTTTTCCACGCTTAAACGGAGTTATGCAGGAAGCACCAAAGGTTCAAGATTCAATATTGCTTGGAAAGAAGGATCACATCTTAAAATTTTGAGTAGCAAGTAGTAGGACGCCGAAAATGAGACCTGTGCCGGAAGTATATTTTCGTTCACATTATTTTCTGGTAATTTAATTAATAAAAAGTATCATTGATCACTTTCTGGAATTCATGAATGCAGCATTCCGGTTGTACGTGATTTAGCTCTCTTGCCTGCAGAGTATCGCCACGCAAACACCTGTTGGATGCATTGGGAAAATCAAAGGAATTGTCTACAGCTGACCAGACAGCACCGTTCTTAATTTTTACATTTTCTGGGTATTGGTTTCTTTCTGCTTTACACTTCATTTTTCTCTTCTCTTTTCCATCTTTCCTCATTTCGTCTATTTCTTCTTCTTTTTTCTTACCCCTTATGCTGTCCCTGAGCGGGTTCGCAATAAGCGGTCGCATACGCCGAAGCCGTTCGCCCACTGAAGCGCCTTAGTAAATAAATCTCGCGCTGAAGCGGTACGAGACGAATAAAGAGAAGTAGCTTCATGACACTTCCTATTTATTACGGAATTTTATTTCTGGCTACTGCGAACGCCAAACTACCGTTACACACGACTGGGTCATTTCCACACACATATATAGTCATTTTAGGTACTTCTGATCAATGCAATGTCGTTAGTACAGGAGAGAGAGAGAGAGAGAGGGAGAGAGAGAGAGAGGAAAAAAGAAAAGACAGACAGACGAACACAAACAGACAGACAAACACATACAGACAGACAAACAGATAGACAGAGACAGACAAACACAAACAGACAGACACACAGACAGGCATACATATGGTGCATCTTGTTCCGGTTTTGATTTTTAACGCGAGCTATCAATACATAAAGTTTTCCACATAATGATCCATGTTTATTTCATATCTACATTCTGCAGGGAATATATCAAACAACATTTCGTATTGCAACATAATATATTACGCAAGTAAAAGATACAGTTGAGACCTTGGTTGTGTCAGTTTCTACATCGTAGGAGTCAACATTAGTAGTATTGAGACAAAATGGTAAACACCCACTTTTTCTGCGTCCGGGTCTTAAATACATTTTACTACAATGTTTAAATGAAAAAATATAAAGTAAAATAAATTGCGTTTCAATTAAATTACGACAGTTTATATGGTTCATTAGGTACCGGTTGACGGTCCTTTTTCCGTGGAAGCATTTGGCCGCTAATTGGCACTTGCCTCAAAATCATTGGGTGGACGCTGGCAGCGCCAGAGGAGTATTGCTCCTTTCCTTGGCGAGTGAGCGAAACGGACGCCAAGACCCGCGCCTCGTGGGTCCCGTTCGCCGCCTGGCCTCGTCCTTGCGATCCAGCGTCTGGCCAAGGCTCCACCCGCTTCCCGGCGGACGCGGGCCGATGGGCGGACTCCAAACAGAGCGTTGCGCCCCCCTCAACGATCTACCCAACAGGGAAGGGCCATTATCAAAGAGTATTCGATTAATATCTAATCGATCATTATTTATATTGTATAATTATTTTATTTAATATACATCGATTAATCGTTCCGAATTAATTGATTAATCTATCTATACTAATAAAAGTGAATTCAACGACATGTAACCCACATTAATACCACATAAAGTAGCGTATGAATACATATGAAATTTTTTCAAGATCTTCTTGACCATTGCCGCAGTGTCCTTGCAAAGTTTGGTAATGACTTACACTTCCCAAATGCGGAAAATAAATAATTTAAATAATATGTTTGTAGATACACCGCGACCGTTTTTCGCATCTCGCTTAGAGCACGTGGTTCCTAATATATTCCGCCAGAGCCCAACAGTGCTGTAGCAAATCTGGTACCTAATTTATTCGCTAGAGGTCAGTAGCGGTGCATAAGTTAAAAATATTTTATTTAATAGCAATCTGTTGTCGAATAAAATGAAAGAAAACTATAGTAACTTATTAAAATTTGAACCAATTACGTTAAAAATAATAATATTAAACACCGTGGTTTATATACAATTGATCTTTCCCTCTTTCACAAGGATTTAATATGAAGAAAGCCCGGGCAACGCCGGGTATTTTGCTAGACTTACATAATTGATTAATTTTTTTAAACATGTTTCAAGTAATGCGTAAAATTTATCAAATCGTTAATTCTTAATTTGTAAATTAATGAATCGTTTAGTAATTTAACTTATTTTAAGAAAATATATCACAAAAATGCAAATCATTCTCAATTTTTTAACTTGTTAAATTTTATTTATTAAACTTTGTATTTAAGTCAAATTTAGTAGTTATTTTAATGAAATAAGAAAAAGCATATTCATCAAATAAAATAACGTAAACGTTTTTAAATTAAATACATAAGAATGTAATAATACAGTTTTTGCACAAATAAAATTCAACTAGTTCATCGAACAAAACTCTATTCTTTTATTTTCTAGTAATAAACGACAAAATAATAAAATTATCTTTTACAAAAACATTTTCATACAATATATATCTCAATAACAGATCATTTAATGAACAATATCGAATAGAGAGAACAGGAATTCCATTGCTAAAGTTCAAAAGTAGAGATTTACTTTCATATTTTGTTTCCTCTTGAAAATCAATATTTGAATTAAAATAATCGAGCTAAAAATCGGAAAAACTAATCGATGTGTACATTAATCGGAGTAAAATAATCGATTTCAATTTTTTGATTAATCGTATGAAATAATTGATTGTTGTATTAATCGCGATTAAATTGCCTATCACTACTACCCAAACTTGTAGGGTGTTATTATTCATCCCAACGACCACACCCCATGAGGTGATGTCATGTCATTGGAAAAAAAATGTGAAGTTCAGAATTGTGAATGCACAGAAAAGTTAAAACAGCATATAATAGTTTATAGTTCTTCAGAATCATAATTTATGGGGCTATTAATACACATAATTGTTTTGTTAATATTTGAAATCTAAAAATGCATGGTAGATCATTTGAACGTGGGAAACTTTGAAGAAAAATCAATGCCTGTGACTTGGCATGCATAATCACAAAATGATCAAACATTAGGTTTCTGTAACATTGTTGCATCAGTATCACAAATATATGTTATGTGTTTACAAGCACATACACAGTATCTGCATAATTGTAATGCATTAATGTAATGTACTTTTATAAAAATATGACCCACACTACTTGATGCGTTCTTGCTGAAGTACATTAAGACTAAAACATTACTCCTGCGTGAAACGTCGAAGAATCCTGCGTGAAACGCTTCGTCCACTAATCGTTAGAAAACTTGTATTGTCGCTATCAAATCTAATTAGAGTTTAATTCGTATTTTTATTTTCGAAACATAAATGTTGTAGGGCAGACCAACATTTACCATTTCCCACAGACCTCAATATCACCCCGTCCCCATCGAGAAGGGCAAGAGTTTGTTCACATGCGAGACACACACACACTGCGTGCCGCCGCTCCTAATTGGCGCTTGCGGCAGAGAACGAGACGGAGGATAAAATCTTGAACAGCCACACTAGCTAATCTTACATCATTTATAAGGCAAACCTATGATAATAAATATATATGAAGATATGATTCTTATAAATGAATACAAATTAAAAACTAGCTGCAATTGTGCATTTAAATTACCCTACAACAACAAAGGGGTTGTTCGGTCTGATCCTCTGATTTCTGGTGCTGATTTATAATCGTCGTTCGTAGTCTTTAACATTAGTTATGTGAGTAATGACTAGGGTGCTGATTTTAATGAAATGTCATTTTTTCTTTTCAGTTTACAACAATGCCGTTTACGTAGTATAGAAATTCATTTTAAGTCATGACAAAAGGAAATGACCCATTTTATATGTCATTATTTTGCATTTTTTGTCTATTTCGACTAAAGTCATCTTTTATACCTTTTTAAGTCATTTAATGCATTTTTTTGCTGATTTCGTTGGTTTTAATGTCATTTTTAATGGTACTTGCTTCAAATAATATTTACGACATGCAACAAATGTTCTTCACGGAATGACTCGGTAGCCTATTCTATTTGTTCGCTCAGAAAATGTTTTGACAGCCGTTGTACATAATTCTTATGACGTATGTCAGCGCCATTGCCGGTTTGGCCGATTTCGGGATAACTAAAGACAGAGATTTCCAGGTAAAGAATAACTGAAACAAAAAATGTGTAAGATGAGATCACTCGAATGAATGGAAAAAGCATCGATTACATCAGTAACGTATCGAACAGCTTCAGTTGTTCATTCGAACTGTTTTTTATCGTATTTTTACGTCATTTTTCTTTGGTTTTAGGGCATTTTTAAAGCATTTTAAGAACATTTTATTGATTATTTTTGAGGATGTTTTAGGTCATCAAAATCCGCCCCCTCGTAATGACTTTCGCGAGCGCTGTTTCCTTACACTGTCCCAGGCCGTACCCCATCGGCCGTGGGCGCTGGGGGGGGGGGCTGCAGAAGCGGAGCCGCCCGCGAAGGGCGCTGGCATCGGCGGGGTGCAGCAGGTTTGCCAAGTTAGGATTCCCCCCCCCCCAAATTTAGTTGTTTTTTTTATCTAAAGTGGATTGTTAGGGAACAAATTTATTTGGTTGTTTTGGGTTGATTTTTGTTGAGTTTTTCTAATATTGATTTTTAAAAAATATCTATTGTTTATAACAATATCACAAATCTCAAAAATAGTTCCCTATGAGTAGTGCAGGTGTATTTATTCAAATATAACTAAGCGTAGTAAAAACATTTAGAGGTGTGCAAGACTATATGAATGAATTCTCTCGTTTAAAATTGGGCGGTTATTTGTCACAACTAGAGATTGGTAGAAGGCAACAGATTTGATGGAAAGGAACAAATCACAGAGTCATAACAAGTCATGAAAACAACGATTTTCACTGAAGAGAAGTTTTACAAAGAGATATATCTTTTTCAGTCATAACAAGAGCGAGACCAAGATACTTCCTAACTTTCATAACTCGCACTCAATGTAAAATTCCTTAAAACAAAACTTACGCAATGTGTGTGAACACGCACATTATTACGAAGGTTATTCAATAATTAAAGAGACAAATTGATGTAGAAACAAAAGTGTGTATTTTTACAAAACGATACTTTTACTACTTCTCAACATAATCCCCACCAATATTAATACACTTGTCCCAACGATGAACTAGCTTTTTTATACCAGTTGCAAAGAAGTCTTTGTCTTGTTGTCTGAGCCACTTTCCCACAAATTCCTTGACCTCCTCGTTGTTGCTGAACTTTTTCCCTCTCAATGCCTCTTTGAGTGGACCAAACAAATGAAAATCCGAGGGAGCCAAATCTGGACTGTACGGAGGATGAGGTAGTATCTCCCAACCCACTTTTTCGAATGGTTTCTTGGGTCAGCTGGGCGGTATGAGGGCGAGCATTGTCGTGTAGCAATTTCACGCCTTTTCTTTGAGATCCACGACGTTTTTCTCTCATTGCTGGCTTTACTTTGTTCATCAGCATATCTGAGTAGTAGGTACTGTATATTGTACGCTGATCTTCCAAATAATCACAAAAGATGACACCTTGGGCATCCCAAAAGACGGTCAACATGACTTTTCCCGCTGATGCTTGCGTTCTGAATTTCTTTCGGACAGGTGAGCTAGTGTGCTTCCATTCCATGCTTTGTCTTTTCGACTCTGGTTCAAAATAGTGAACCCAAGTTTCATCACACGTTAAAATCTTGTTTAGGAAAGGATCACCTTCCCTTTCATAGCGTTCTTTCAACTCTGTACACACTTTGAGTCTTGTTTCCTTGTGGTGTTGTGTTAACTCTTTCGGGACCCACCTTGCACTTGTTTTTCTGTACTTCAGCTTGTTGCTGATAATGTTATGTACTGTTCCAACACTAACTACAACTCTTTTTGCTATTATTTCAACTGTAACACGGCGGTCTTCACGAATAATGTTGTCAATGCAAGTTTCAAGCGAAGGAGTTGACACTTCAACTGGCCGGCCAGGACGTTCCTCGTCAGTCACTGAAGTTCGACCGTTTTTGAACTGTTCTACTCACTTATAAAAATTTCCGCGGTTCATACAAGTTGCACCATACTGTGAAATCATTCGAGAAAAGATTTTAGCCGGTTTTTCACTTTCAGAAAGCAAAAAACGGATCACTGAACGTTGTTCAACTAATGTGGACACTTCAAGTGGACACGCCATTGTTGCAAGCAACTTTGAGGTTATAAACAAACCAATTTTTATCCGTCAGCTGTTTTCAGCTCATCCCAGTGATGCCAACCTTAAGTCATAAAAGTACAAAACTGATCCTATAAACTGTTTCATTTCTATGTCAATTTGTCTCTTTAATTATTGAATGTCCCTCGTAAATAAATAGTTATACATTTTTTTGTATTACAAATATTGGGGTTTACTGTAAAATATAAATATGATATACAATTAATAATATTTTTCGTATTTCTTTAATTTCCATACCTCCTAATTTATTTTAAAATTGATTTTTGTGTGTGTGTGTGTGTGTGTGTGTGTGTGTGTGTGTGTGTGTGTATTTTGCAGCGCTTTCAAGAGAGAAATGCTTAAGACCACTTGCTCCGGCGGGGGCGGGGGCTCCGCTCCCTTCCGCTGCGTGACGCCGCAGCGCCGTCTCGTCATCATCTCGCTGTTTACCGTTGGCGGCAGCAACAGGCTGTTGCCGCCCCAGTTGGCGCGCCTGGCGCCGCCTCCGCCCGCGCCATCCCCCGCGCCCCGCCCCCATCCCCGCCGGCGCCCGCGCCCCGCCCCCGTCCCCGCCCGCCCTGCGCATGTGGCGCGTGGTACAGGAGCCGCTTGCTTCGACGCCACTGGGCAGGTGTTGTCCCGGTGCGTCATTCAGACACATCTACACTTCGTTTTTAGCTGCTCTTTTAATTCCTTCAATAGTTATGGCGCCTTCACTCTCTCTGCATAACTCAACTCGATACTAACACACAGCATTCCTCGACTCTACACATTCATGTATGTAGCTTATGTTTCTATTCGATATCGTTCATTCTAAAATCTATTATTTAGATTTCTATTATATCAAAATGTTTTTGTAAAAAAAAATATTTATTTTGTCGTTCATTAAAAGAAAAATAAGACAATTCAGATTTGTTCGATTAAGTACTCACATTTTACTTGTGAAAAAAATCGTGTGTATTAAATTCTTCAGTATTTAATTTCAAAACGTTAACGAGATTTTAAGTTGATGAACATGGTTTTTCTCATTTCATTAAAATAACAACTAAATTTTACTCAAATACAAAGTTTAATAAATAAAATTTTACAAGACAGAAAATTCAGAATGATTCGCGTTATCGTGATAGGTTTTCTTAAAATAAGTTAAGTTACTAAACGATTGATTAATTTTCAAATTAAAAATTAACGATTTTATGTATTTTACGCATTATTTAAAATGTGAAAAATCAATCGTTATGTAAGATTAATCGATTAATTATTATTAATCGATTATTAATATCAATCTAATAAAAAAATTCACCGATTAGATGTCAATCGATTATTCTTTAATAATCGCCCACCGCCAGCGTGTGCCCTCGGCTGCAGCGGGGGAGAGCGCCATCTGGAGGCGCCGGGGGCAGTGGAAGGCGGCGGCGCCGCTCTCGATTTCGGAGGCGAAGGAGAACTCGCACCCACCCAAGTCCGGTTACGGTTTATTTTTTTCCACTCACAGGGGGGAAGCGTTTACTTTTTCTCCAGACTTCGAAACGCAAGGTGGGTTGTGTGTTTGGTTTTACGGTTGTATATTTGATTACTCGACCAATTGCAATGGCTGAAAACTAAAAAGTGGCAATGCTGCCTTCAGGTTTCACGGAATGACATAGGAGTACATTAATTAAAATATGTTATTACTAGAGATCGGATTTCAATGCATATTTTTCCCAGCATTCAGAAAATATGATGTTATTTGTACGAAAACATTCACTTTTCAATCAATTGAACATGCTTTTATGGTGCATATAATGCACATCTTCCATGATCTCTTAATAAGCATCATATTCGTGCAAATTGCTAATTATTCTGGACATTTTCCTTGAAAACTTTTATCGTTACACATAGTTAATTCTTTAATTTTTATGTGATTTTTTAAAATGTTGCGATGAGATGTTGTGTGTATGTGGTTTATTGTAGATTATTTCAATTGTTTGTACTGAAATATGCAAATTGATAGGAAAAGCATGTTCGTTTCGAGTAATAAGAGCCATAGAGTCCATTTTGAAAGTCGATAGCATTGATGAACTCTCGCACGTGATTTGCATTGCCTCCAATCCAACACACTGCAATGGGGTTTCCCTTGAAATGCCCTTTAAATACGGTTCGAATAATAGTGACTTCTCTTTTCACGGTACGGCGGTTTATATACTTGATAGGGCACATGTTCGTGCATAATTTCGAAGTTTTTACTGCATTAAAGCATACTTATTTAAAGTATAGCGTATAAATACGGTTCCTAGTCAACGCTAATGCATTTCAGAGAAGTCTTCATTTCATAGAAGGAGTATTTAGAACTGTCCACTATTGAATTCGTTGCTTAGGATACTAACAAAGTTACCTTGTTTAAAGAACATTCCTTTCTTGCGTAAGAAAGAGAGTGATATCAAAAACACATTAAAGAAAGTTCAATAATGAAACGATGTGTTAAAGCGCCCATACACGTCCGCTAATTGAGTGTGTTTGTCTGCCAAATTGGGAGTGGTGGTGGTCGTACTTTCTCACAGGACAGGATGACGATTAATTGATTGATTAATTAATGGGTGGGGCGCAATTATGAGATGCAGAAAAAACTGGAGAACCGTGAGAAACCACAATAAATAGCATCTCCACTCTACAATCCGATGTGCGTCTTCAAGAGAAAGGCGAGTAGAGTCTGAGCAATAAAAAGCGAATTTAACAATTTATTTATTTAACGTCAAAAAGGAATTAAAATATTTGACTTACTAAAAGAGAAGTTAAATCTGTGTACGTTTTCTTCAGCTCTGGATTACCTTACCTAATTCTTACACCATATTAAACTGAATTGTGAATTAATATAGCAACAAGCGTTTTTGGGAATTTATTAGTATACGAAAATATTCGCTCCCATATAATAAAAACTATTTTCAACGGCAAATGAGGTACAGATTCTGTCCCTTATCCTTTATCACGAACAACGTTAAGGAATCCAATTACTGCTGTAATAACATGGCGAACGATTGTTTGAATAAGTATATTTCCCATTAAGCTCAAGAAAACGTACATTTATGTTCAGAAGAAAAACAAAGGCTCTTCTCAGCTCTACATCAAACGGATCAAGGGAAACGGGACGAAAAACCTTATGGAAATCGGTGGAGGAATTGATCCAGAAGCTGAAGTACAACAGTGCTGTAGGCATATTACACATGTTTCACATTTATACAGCATAAATGTTTACTAATATATTAAATATGGTTAACACCAATATTATTTTTCTTTTTGATGCTCAGTACACTCTCTGTTCGCATAGATACGGTTATCGTATTAAATTAATTAGATCGTTTAATTAATTCGTTTTCGTTTTCGATCGTTTAATTTCGATTAATTAGATCGTTTTAAATATGGTTACGATGAATATTATTTTCCTTTTTGATGCTCAGTACACTCTCTGTTCGCATAGATACGGTTATCGTATTAAATTAATTAGATCGTTTTAAATATGGTTACGATGAATATTATTTTCCTTTTTGATGCTCAGTACACTCTCTGTTCGCATAGATACGGTTATCGTATTAAATTAATTAGATCGTTTTAAATATGGTTACGATGAATATTATTTTCCTTTTTGATGCTCAGTACACTCTCTGTTCGCATAGATACGGTTATCGTATTAAATTAATTAGATCGTTTTAAATATGGTTACGATGAATATTATTTTCCTTTTTGATGCTCAGTACACTCTCTGTTCGCATAGATACGGTTATCGTATTAAATTAATTAGATCGTTTTAAATATGGTTACGATGAATATTATTTTCCTTTTTGATGCTCAGTACACTCTCTGTTCGCATAGATACGGTTATCGTATTAAATTAATTAGATCGTTTTAAATATGGTTACGATGAATATTATTTTCCTTTTTGATGCTCAGTACACTCTCTGTTCGCATAGATACGGTTATCGTATTAAATTAATTAGATCGTTTTAAATATGGTTACGATGAATATTATTTTCCTTTTTGATGCTCAGT